>ALYI01003575.1:0-92073 GCA_001969225.1 Ceriporiopsis andreanae CBS 279.92 | reverse complement strand
AAGCCAATGTGACGCGTGACCGTCGTTTTGATCGAAAAAGTACAGTATTGTTGCAGGCGCGTCATACGTTACTGTGCAGCGGGGTTGGGTCACACGCCAGCCAGAGAAGCGTGCAGTTATATAACCGATGGTGGACAAAAACCATGTATGGCAAGATGACCGAGTGGTCTAAGGTGTGTGACTCAAGCGTGAAGCTTACCGGCTATTGTGCTGGTTTCTCATCTCGAAAGGGGCGGGGGTTCGAATCCCCCTCTTGTCATCGTTTTTGCGTATTTCTGCTACCTTTTAGCAGGTTCTAACTTCTTAGGGCCCAGAAGTAAGGCTCCAACCGTGTGGTATACGTGTACAACATTTTTGTATTTACACAGTACACGTGTATACACTGTATATACACTGTATGTACACAGGACACGGTTCGAAATTTCCTAAGACGATGAATTTTACGATCTAGACGGCAGGACCGCGCACAGCGGCTTCCATAGACACCTGTGTCTTCTGTGACGTTCGAGTTGTCGGTGCGGTGCGGTGCTTTCTCGAAGCGTGCACGTTCAGTGTTTCTCCTGCAGGGGCCGGCAGGGAGTTATGCGACAGGTCGCGGTCGTCGCGCGCGGGCTCTCTTGTCAGGCGGCGGGTGTCTATACCCTCCCGAATGTTCGTCGAGGCTGAACAGTGCATCAAACCGACAATTGTACATCATCATCCACTGCGACCTTCGTGACGACGTGATAGATCTTGTCTTGGGGCTTTCCGACTGCTACCTTCGCAGCTAGTCGACGCACAGAGACCGCTGCCAGACGCGTGATAGCCTTCGGAACGTTGTCGGTGTTGACAGTAGACACAATATAGTGTAGTGAGTGCTCGCGCTGTCGTATATGGCTCGTAGAGGATGCAGGGCAATGAGTAAACACACGAGATTGCCAAAACTTTGTGCAACTATCGACTTATTTAGGCAGGTGTTCAGTAGCCTGCCACCTGGACGAAGTGAATATCCCACTAGTTTCGAGGTGATATGTGCCGTGGTGCGGCAGCCAGGGGCCTCGAACATCCCTCAAAGAACTGTGTGTATACTGTGTAATACACAGATACAAAGGTGTACTTCCGCTGGCGTATCTACACGTACACAGTATGCAGTGTATACTGTGTATACACAGTATTTACCATACACGGTTGGAGCCTTACGGGCCAGAAGTGCGCTATTTTGAAAACACAAGCAGCGATGCTCTATAAATTCGTCGGTGCAACTTTAGCGCTCGTCCACTCCTAACCGATGTGCACGCTGTCCTTATTCGGACATTTTAGCTCGTCCGTCTGACCTCCTACCAGAGTACACACAAGCCTCACGCGCACAGTTCAAATGGAAAGATAACATTTTTGTATTACATTTTATTGCATGTGCCCGTGAAATATCCCTCTATGTTTATACTCAATTCAGCTGTACAAGCCTACGAGAATGGCAGGACAGAAATCCCGCCGGTTCAAGGGCGAGCGTACGCAAAGAAGAGCCAATCAATTACGCCGAACTTCTGATGTGGCTAGTATACATGCAGTGCTGGTGCAAAATATAGGTAGCAGGCTCTCGCCGTGCCTGCGACCTTACGTCCTTATCAGCCGCACCTGCCACCCACTGTCCAAAGGCTCACGGGCCACAAGTCTCACTGAGCGGTGCAGGCTATACGAGACATCATCGACAGCGGATTTCCTTATGTACTGGTACATTCTTTCTTTGTGCTTACTATATTCACATCATGTCGTCCTCTTCTCCATCCTCGACCTCCCAATCGACATTATCCAACGCCGCCTGGCCCTCAGCATACAGCTTGTCGAGGCCGGTGAGCTTCTCTAGAAAGTCCGGCTCGTTGAACGCACGAAGGAGCATGTCGAATCCTTGTGTCTCGTACGCGTGCAAGACCTGCAGTGAAGGACGGTCAGCGAGCTGATTCGCCGGGGTGTTTGATAAGAGGTGCTTACTGTGTCGCTACACCCAGTGCATCGGTGGTACGCGGCGCCAGTGATAGGCATGTTCCTGAACTCGGCAAGAAAGCCGCGCAGCTGGTGAGGTACGAGCCCGAGCACGCTCCCTGATGCGTGAGGGTCGGGCAGGTCTTTGCCGTTGGCTGGTGGTGGTGCGGGGGCATTGATGCTGAGAGTGATACAATAAGTATAGCTCCATCGATGGGGGCACATGGTCGTTAACGTACCCGTCTGGGTGCTGCAACATAGCCATGAGCATCTCAACGGCAGTGGAGGCCGCGGTAGGTGCCAGCCCCGGTCGTGTCACCGTGCACATTTGATCCAGCGTTCGGTCTGTCAAGGACTAACAAGAATCGTTTTGAAGTTGAGTGACGAATATAAGAGCACATGATTAAGAACTCACATCGGCGGGAGCGACAATGTCGTTGCAGTAATAGCATCCTAGTCGGGTACCCTTTGATAGAGAGCTTCGTGCACCATGGCGCATGACCAAAAAACTATCGAAACCAAGCGCGGCGTTCATCACAATCTGATAGAGATGTCAACATCTTCTGGAGTCTCATAAACACGGTGCGACATACCTTGCCCTTTGCGGCACCGAGCACAGTGGGCAGCCACCGGCTTTCTCTTGAGTCCATCAACAAAAATACGACGTCGTGCTCGTCAAATAGCCTTTCTAGAGTCGCGACATCTTCCTTAGTCTGCTGCACGGACTGCGGGGGTATCGGGTGTCCGGGCATGGGTATACTGAGGTTATGTCCCGCGGCATTCTGCGTGACAAAATCGGCGTTCAGTACCAGCAATCGCGGACGTACGGTAATAAAGGGGCATTTCGCTCACTATGCCGGGGAAAATCTTCTTCAGCGCGGCCGCAGCGCAAGCAGCCTTAGGCTTGCCGCCGTCTAAGCAATCCTCGAATTCGAACAGCGGTTGGCGGACGGGATTGGAGAACGACACGCGTGCCGAGTCGACAAACGTGATTGTGCGCACACCCCAGCCCTGGCAGATGGTATGCACGGTCAACGCAGGAATCTAGAGGACTGAAAGCGAAGAAGACGCGCACCATCAACGTCCGCGCGACATAGCATCCTAGCGTTCCCGCACCGAGAAGCAGACATTTCGTAGCCGCGATCTTGTCTAGGTCGAGCGCTGGTAGGATGCGCCATCGCATGAGTTTGAGGTTCAGGTCAACTGCTTGGTCAGCAAGGCTAAGGAACGCAATAAATCGTCAACGCGCCGGTTGCTAGTACCTCTGGCGGGAGACACGACGTGAAGAGATGCGTACCGTGTGGGATCCATCATTGGCGCGAGATCAGCCATACGCGGACCCAGCTTGCCCTGGACGTTCTTCTCCCATCCGACCGCAGACGGCTTCGCGCCCGTACCTGCCAACCAAGTGTTCACATCGACGCGCGACATTGAAGAGTATACGTGCATATCGTACCTTGCGTACTCCCCACGCCCTTTACAGTGCCTATTCGACTTCTCCAATGCCCATCAGCCGGTGCCTCGGAGTCCCGCCAACATAGCACCTGCACCCCCTCAGCAACATACGACGGATGTCGGTGGGCGAGATAAGCGAGGAGGTTGCGCAGCGGCCAGCCCGGGTTTGTGGGTAGGGCGGAGGGATCGAGGAAACCAACGATACGCTGTGGACACGCCGCGATCAGCGACGAGGGATTGCAGACAGATACGAGAGAGCACACGTACGTCTCCTGGAGCTACTCCGGAAAAGAAAGTCTCAAGTTCCTCTACCTTGCCGACTTCGAAAGACGAGCCTGAGCGGCGCACGAGGAAGAATGGGCGTATCCACGGATGCGTGCCCAGATGGATGGTGCAGAGCTGGATACGACGATGAGTTGGAAGAAGCTAGCAAACTATAGGAATACGTACGTCTTGGTTCGACAGCTTTTGCGTGGCTGGCAGCCACTCGCCATCGATCTCCCAAGCTGGCTTCGCAGTGAACGCGGGGAACGCGAACCAGTAGTAATACTTGTACTTCTTCAAGTCGGCGAACGTAATAAGCAGAAAGCGCGATAAGCGGTCGGTCGAGCCCTGCTGTATGCTCTCCCATATCTATAAGACCAGGATCAGTAAGGCACTGATTGGCTTGGTCAAATCGCGCGCACCTCGTCGGTGACCTGATTGAATAACACAGTCTTGTCTACTGCCTTGAACTCCTCTATGGTATTGAAATTCTTGAACACGCCTGTCGCTGGGACAGAGCCTTGGGGTATCCTAGCACACGCGCGAAGATCAGCGGCCGATCGCGTTCGGTCGACATACGCGACTCACTGTGGCTTATCGACGAAGGCGTCGTTGCCAACGGTGATGTTACATCCCAGGGCTATCTCGTTGCCTGTCTCGCGGTCGACTATGGACCGCCCTGGGGTATACGACGCGGTTACGGGTATAGAATGGTCGGATAGACGCAGCACATCGACCTTGATATTGGTAAGTGCGTGCCAGAACGCGGGCTCGACGAGAGATGAGAACGGCGCGAACTGAATGATAGTCATGAGCGGTCGTAGAGCGTACAATGCGATGGTATTAGCTGGTCGTTGTGAACATGCAGGTCGTGGTCGAAAGAAAGGGTCGTGGGCCGGAGGCCCTAAGCGTCCTCGATATGCGTCGCTTAGATCAGTGGCGATTGGCGCCAGAGCAGAATGCTCGAACATGGGTGTGAAAGCATTGGCTACTCTAGGCGACATAATCTACTAAATATAACATTATGCGTTGTCTGTAGAGGCGAATCATGTCTCCCAAAAATCAGGAGAATCGTAGAATTCCTGCAGCCGCCAAATCTGGGAGGTATCTAGGGACGAGTTCCTGCACTCGCGCGCCCGCAGGGGTATATTCATTGAAGTGGCGACGCTGTTGGACTACTCTGAAACTGTGCAGCCGCTTGAAGCGTGTTACCGAAAGTTGGAGGCGTGTCCAGTCCACCATGTCGTGAAACTTCTCTTCGTGCCGAGGCACAACGTGGGGCAGGACGAGGGTGACCTCCTCGAGGCGCTCTGGAGGGATCGCGCGAAGGAGAGGGAGCAAACAGTTGAGGGTACCACGTGTTTTGTAGCCGAAGCCAACCCAGAGAGCCAAAGAACGGAGAGAGATGCATGTAGCGAGGGGTATCGGAGCGAATATGTCGTCTTCATTTGCGACTAGATTGTTCGAAAGGTCAGTAGTGAGTTCACGTAATGAGCTGCTGAAGATGCATACCGTCGAGATATTGCGCGAGGTCAACAAACTTCAGCGTGAGATCTTCTAAGCTCGACCCATAGTCGCGCAGGTATGCAGCAAGAATGACTAAGTCTGCAACATGCTCCACAAGCACAGTGAGGGACTGGAGATGGCGAACAGAAGGGCTAGTGTGGAGTATTGAAAGTAGATGTAACCCTGATCCTTGGCTTTCAATAACGAATCCCTGTAGCTCAAGACTCCTTGGGAGGATGTCTTGAGCTGTATAACGCTGCAGCATCTGCTGTGTGAATTTGCCTCCTGTGATCCGTAGCACGTGCAGTCGCGGAAACCATGGGAGGACGTCGAAGATGTACATAGTGTCCTCCGTCCAGAGAGGCATGTTCAGATGCAGAGTATGTACGCTTGACAGGCTGGCCATGCCTTCCAGGGCAGCATGCGTGAGCGTCGACTTCGTCCACATGCATTCGCTGATATGGAGGTTGCGCAGCCCGTGAAGCTCTCGTATGACGGAGACAAGGAGGTCGAGAGTCAGATGTGGTAAACGTTTGGTCGAGGAGAAGCGGTTGCTCGTCAATGTGAGATGCCGCACCATGCGACCAATGGTCGGCGCGCCCGCAATGAAGCTGGCAAAGCCACGCATGACGGGTGCGTCGCCGTGGTCTGCGAGTGTAACGGTGTGAAACAATTGTGTGCGGCTCGGCCCGAGAAAGTCGCGCGACGCTACCGCGCAAGACTGCAGAGAGGCCTTGTCGTCGCGGAGGTGAGAGAGGATTTCGACCAACAGTTCTGCGGAGAGGCCTTGCGTCGGGACGAAGGACAGCGATGTCATGTCATGTGTGGCAGAAGGTGTAGACCTTGCGTTGTCGTCGGCCATATCTGAAGCTATCTGCTTGACGGTGAGCACCAATAAGGTCAAAGACGTACTAGACTGAAGACAACATACCAGAATATACTCGACATCCACGCGAAAGAGACCTGCAAAACAGCCCTCCCTGCCTTCGACAATGTCGTTGGTGTGAGAGATCGTACTCCACACATTGGGCGGGGTTCCAGGGAAAGGCGAGTGCGCCAAGGTTTGATGGGAGCGACATATTCGGTGTTCTCGTCAACTCTTCATTGGGATGATCGTTCGGTACAACGGTGAGCGACAACAGAGTCGAGATGGCAGGGCCGCTTCTGCGAGCAGTATGGACGGGAAGGTGCAGCAGAGTGTGGTCGGGGTCGAGTGGTGGTGACTCGTGAGAGCGAGGACAAAACAGACGCCTGTCGCGTCCGGCGTCGATATCACTCAGGCTTGAGCCAAAACCAGAACCACCACGCACCTTGCATATATGCTGTTACCGACACAAAGCCTGCGCCCTTTTGACGTCGAGTGACAGCTTATTCTGTCGAGGACTGCATGAGCTTTTCTTTTGAAGCACGCGCATTGGCACAACTCGAGCTCGAGCAGCGCAAACGCGTTCCTGTTGATGTCGTTCTCTCGTGTATGTACGTGATAGCGACCATCTGTATTTCCTGCGGCTCATCAGGGATTTTCTAGACCTCGCGAACCCAGCGATGGTGTAACACATCGCAGTCGTTCTCAAGTACTAGCACAGAAGTGAGCAAGGTCGAGTGCATCCCGGTATTTGCCACGCGCGCGTAGTCGACTCGTCGTCGTCTGCTTCATCTCCAGCGTCGTATCTCTCGCAGGTAACGTTGCTATCTCTGTCCGAGAGACCCTACACTGCCCATCAAATTCGCTGCGGTATGTCGAACCACTGTCAGACGGACTCTCGTTTGTCTGACAGTCGTAATCCTGCAAAGATGCCCGTACTCTCCGGTACCAATCTGCTCACCCGACCGCCCACTGCAACCCAAGATAGTCGCGGTCTACCTCCAGTGCCAAACCGACCTCCATTCTGTGACTGTGCGTCACTGTTGTCCAGTATGGTGATTATCTCGTGCACGAGTGAGTTCTTACGAGTGCTAATGATTGCCAAATTGCTAGTCTGGTCCAACGTATCGTCCCAAGGACATCTAACTCCGATTTCCTCCGCAATGACAAGATAAACCCGGTGAACTGCACTCGATCAATGTCATCAGACAACCAGTGTTCTAATGCACGTCTTTCGGACACTCTACAGTGTCGTTGTCTGTGTTTTCATCGCCACTCTCCATCGCAAGACTCCTCATGAAACGCCCACCGGTATACCATTATGTTCAGACAATTCCTGCTGGCTGTATCCATACCAACACGTTACGCAATGTTCTTGGAGCTGTGAGACTTCGACTTCACGTAAACAATCCCCGCCATCCCTGCCGTTTCCAATGCCGCCTCAAACCGGCGTCATTTTACGCCACTAACGACGCACAACTTCCGCCTTATCTTTTGGAAGTCGTCTTTCGGGCCTCCCAGCAACTGTCCCCCAGAACGATCATCTCCCCACCGCATCCTCGCGTCCCGGCGGATGGAAATCTTGCCTGTCTCCAGCAGATATAAGCTTCAATATGGAACCTGCCTCGCATCAGCTCAGTGACCGTCGACCCTCCGCCTCCGGTTCTCTGCAGTGGTAAAAATCATGTCCAACGCCTTTCCTATCACAGGTGCTCAAATCGTTGGGCTGTTTATGGAGACCGCTTTCTATGGTGTGTCGGGGACTTCTCTCATTTGTTTCGTTATAAACTTACTCATACGTCTCATACAGGAGTCTACCTGGTCACCCTTGGCCTTTGTCTCCGCGTATTACTGCTTCGAAGCGAGAGATTAGTCCTCAAATCCTTCCGTGAGATCAACTGGGGTATGCTGGTTGTGACGCTTCTGATGAGCGTATTCGCGACTCTCGATGGTAGGTCCATGGCGACTTGTATTGCACCTTCATCGTACTGACTAAAACCGCAGTCGTGTTCGGTCTTTGGCACAACCTGGACGCTTTTGTATTTTATCATGGGCCTGGCGGTGCTACTGCAGAATTCGGACATATCTCATATTGGGTCAATGCGATGAAGACTGTCGACTACGTCGCGCAGACAGCTATCGGAGACGCTATCTTGGTCAGTCCAACCGTCAATACTTGCGAGTACGAAATCTCACAACCATTACTCTACCCCAGATTTTCCGATTGTATGTTGTATTCGACAGGTCCTGGAAATTGATCTTATTCCCAATCGCACTCTGGACGGCCACATTGGGTACGTTTCGCTACTGAGGGTGTGGCGTTTTGCTGATGTTAGACGATCACGCGTGTCAGCATCCGGATGCGCCTTGCTTTGGATTGAAATCTCTACGAAGCACCTCACTTATCTTGAAGACCCGAGGTTGTCCAAGTGGATCGACTGCATGTGCGTTTTTACCACGGTGCTGAACGTCTCTGTCACCTGTAAGCATTCGCGTCGTCCGAAAATCAGAACTTACTAACCCATGGTATGATCTAGCCCTTATCATATGGAGATTGTCGCACATTCGATCCAAGGTTTTGCCCATAGCTTGCCATTCCGATAGACTCAAGAAGGTCATCAGGATCGTCCTCGACTCTGGGTTGATGTACACAATCTCGGTCGTCATCTTCTTGGCCACCACGCTCGGACGGAGCAATGCTCAGTACGGCGTCTCAGATGTTGTCGTGCAAGTCATCGTGAGCAATTTTGTGTTTCAGGGCGACTTCCGGATGAAGCATCGTTCACTGATTGGCCACTGTCAGGGCATTACCTTCAACCTCATCATCGTTCGAGTCGACGCAGCACGTGGATCTACTGCAAGCGTACTGCAGCCTACGATATTTCCGTCTACCGAAGGCACATGCGGTGTGCGCAACATAGACACGCTCTCTCCGGGCACTCCCGTCTTCAACATCCGCGATGGAAAATCGGAGCTCGACGTCACCGCAGACGTGGCGGGGCTTCCATATTCGGACGACCACAGTGATCACAAGCCGAGAAGGAACGGGTGCGAAGAGGTTTGAGGAATGAACCCTTCGATGATCAATTCCGAGTGCTGCATCGGCCAGCTTGTCGTGTTACAGCATCAAAATTATTTTTATTAAGCCGCCTCTAAAGTATACAACCCGGTCTCTTCAGAAGTTGCGATCTGTTTGCGGCTCCTTGATACACGCCTTGAACGCCGCCTGCCATTAACGCGACTCCACCGTATCATGGCGCTCAAGCTTCCGAACTTGGCGAGTGAGTATCTCAGACAGAACGTGTTTCAAAGCTCGTCCCTGTGCTTTGCGTGGTCATCGGTGTATACGGTTGGACCTTTCTTCGTTGTGAACCATGATGAGGACTGATACACGCTTTTGCAGGTACTGGTACAATGCCTTCTGCGCAATCCACGCATTTGACCGAGACCCAATCCCTAGCTGCACGAGAGCACTCGACCCAAATGCGACTTGATGTGCTCGACAAGTCCGAATACTCATATATCCATAAGGCGACTTGACTGACAATCTTTTGCAACTGCCACCGGGTGCAAATACGGTAATGATGCTGGTATCACATCATAACTGCGGTACCTGTAGTGCGGGTACCCGCTCCCTTCAATGGTCTGCTAATCGCCACCAACAGCGGGATCTTCTTCGCTCTATGCGTAGAGGTGATGACCCCGTGAACGTCCTGAGCATCTCGATGGCGCTGTCATTTGCAGGTGCGATACCATAACAGTTTTTACCAAATAATGCGCTGATATATGGGCTGTGGGCTCTATTCAGGAGAAAATCCTCGAATGGTCGTATGGAACGAAGCAGCGATGTGCTCCAATATTACGGTGCTGGTGGAGGAAATGATTGCGGGGTCGAAGTTCATGATGCTCATGGCGCTCTAAACCTGTGTAATCGCACCCGCTATCAGCAAGCTTTGTGACATCGTGGGCGTTACTTCTGTCTCATTGACCTACATTTTGAACTTTCATTACCATAACGGCTTTGCGAGGCTCAGCTGCAGATCACATGAATCACGGCGGAGATCGATAGGGATGACTTTGCGGGAGGATGGCACAGATAGGGTCGCTCATTGGGTAACAAGCACATCACCGTTCAGCTATATCTGCATGGCCATGGATAACCCGAGACGTCCACTGTCTAGAAGCGTCGCACGATAGTCACTCCCAACGAACGCATTCGCCGAGGACGTTGCTCCAGGGTCCAAGCGTCCACGATGCCCGATACGTTTCCTATCACTGAGGCCCAGCTTGTGGGTTTGTTCATGGAGTCCGTGTTCTACGGTAGGAGTAACCTATACTCATGACAGGTCTTGATACTCATTCCACCGCTACAGGCATATATCTTGTCACTTTGGGTCTTTGTCTCCGGGCTCTACTGCTCCGGAGAGGACAACTCGTCTTGAAAGCTGTCCGCGACATCAACTGGAACATGCTCTGCGTAGCCGTCCTGATGGGGATATTTGCCACCCTTGACGGTGGGATGCCTCTGTCATATCGTTTTCGGGAATCTCACGACGCTTCTGGCAGTGGCTTTCGGGCTGCGTCATAACTTAGACGCGTTTGTGTTTTACCAGGGTCCCGGTGGCGCAGCAGCAGAACTCAGCAATATCTCGTACTGGGTCAACGTCATGAAAGCGGTAGACTACGTGGCACAAACAGCCATCGGTGACGCGATTCTGGTGAGTCGTCGAACGCGCACTCATATGTCGCTCGGAACGACTGTCAATTCGCTGCTTTCTCCTCGTTGCAGATCTTTCGTCTGTACATCGTATACGAGAAGGCATGGAAGATAGTATCATTTCCGATCGTCTTATGGGCTGGAACTTTTGGTAAAGTGACTGCTCGGTTCAAACATGCCTCTGCGTTGACCTGTCCCCATGATTTTTCAAAAGCTTCTGGCTGTGTCCTCGTATGGGCGGAAATCTCGACCAAAGACAGCGCGTTTCTCGAGGACTCTCGGGTGTCGAGATGGATCGATTGCCTGTGCGTTTTGACTGTCATGCTCAACGTGCTTGTCACCTGTGAGGACTTCGTATTTTTCGTTGCCTACAAATCTCACGATGAGCTGCAGCGTTAATCGTGTGGAAACTCTGGCGCGTTCGTGCCGGCGTCCTGTTCTCCGTCTCTGATCCCGACAGACTCAAGAGGATCATCCGCATTATCCTGGACTCTGGCCTGATGTACACCGTCTGTGTCGTTCTATTCTTCATCACGACCCTCGCGCGGAGCAAGGCACAATATGGCATTTCCGACGTTGTCGTTCAAGTGATCGTGAGTAATGTATGTGCCCAGATTCATCCGCGCTCTCATACTGGCTACGCGCTTAGGGAATCACGTTCAACCTTATCATCGTCCGCACGAGCGACAATTGGCGCGGGCCTTCCATAGACAATTCGCCCGTTCAACTTGCAGTACATCAGAACCAAGGCAGAAGCAACTACCCGCTTCGTAACATGCACGTCACCGACCGCGGCGGCGTCACCGTGAGCGTAACGCGTGTCACGGACAGCGACAACATCAGCGATGTCAAGACCGATGAGCCATGGAAGCACGAATTTGCTCAGCCGCCAAGGGTAGCCTGAGAAGCCGTTTACCACTGCTGCCATCGAAGTAGATTTGCGATATGCTTGCATATAGCGGCAGATTTAATATATACATTCATATACACATCTGGTGAAAATAGAACAAAAAATGCTCCAAAGCAAAATTTCGAGCCCCTGGCCCCATAATTACTTGAATCTCGTGGTTCCGTTATTGATCTGCTGCTTCGTATGTGTCATCGGTTAGAAACAGGGCAATGCAGACGAATCAATTGCACTCAAACATCTCCTTTGAGAACAACAGGGTACGCTTGCTTCCACTCCACATCCCGTTTATGGTCGCTGCCGCCGTCCGAGTCCGTGACGTGGGTTACATCTACGGTGACGCCAATTTCTTTGTCGCGGCGAACTGCGAAAGTAGGAGCGCTTAGGGATGTCGACGACATATTGCGCAACGGGTAGTTTCCCCCAGTAGACGGTAACATCGTCGACTGCAGCACACCTGCAACGGGCCCATGCGTCGCATTGACCCTAATGATAATCAGATTGAAAGTGATGCCCTGGGGATGTTGATTAGCGCATGATATCTCATCAGCAGGGCGGACGGCTCACTATGACTTGCACCACAACGTCCGAAACGCCGTATTGAGCGTTGCTCTGTCCAAGTGTGGTGGCGAAGAAAGCGATGACGCAGACCGTGTACATTAGACCTGAATCTAAGACGATTCTGACGATCCTCTTGAGTCTGTCTGGGTTCGAAGCAGTAGACAGGACCCTCGCTCGAACGCGCCACAGCTTCCAGATGATGAGCGCTAGGACATACCGTCAGTTCATTGCAATCAATCCGAAATAATCGGTAATCGGAATACATACATGTGACAAAAACGTTGAGCACCATGGTGAAGACACATAGGCAGTCGATCCACTTGGACAGCTGTGAATCTTCCAGAAAAGCACTGTGCTTGGTGGCGACTTCGAGCCAAACTAAAGCGCACCCGGACGCTGATCCGCGCGATCATCTTGTCTCAGCGGTGATAATAGTTTCCAGATGAGCTAGACATACCTAAGGTCGCCGTCCAAAGGACGACCGGAAACAGTATCATCTTCCACGACTTCTCGTATACCATGTATAACCGGTAGATCTGAAGCACAATACGTCGCAATAAGGAGTGGATCGACGCTGCAGGTTGAAGAAATGATGTTCGCGGGAACCTACCAAGATAGCATCACCGATGGCTGTTTGAGCAACGTAATCGGCAGACTTCATCACGTTGACCCAGTACGAGATGTTTCCGAATTCGGCAGCCGCGCCCCCAGGTCCCTGGTAAAATACGAAGGCATCCAAGTTGTGCCGTAAACCAAAGGCCACTGCATGGTCGCAGTTAGTAAGAAAGATGACCTTACAATGACATATGATGCAATTACCGTCTAGCGTAGCAAAGACAGCCATCAGGAATGCGACGAACAGCATCCCCCACTTGATTTCGCGCATGGGCTTGGGGACCAATTTCTCCCTTTCAAGTAGCAACGCGCGGAGACAAAGGCCCAAGGTGACCAGGTAGATACCTGCCCGAAACATGTTAGCAGGCAAGTCCAAGATGGGGACTCGTGCATACCATAACAGACGGTTTCCATGAAGAGTCCAACGATTTGGGCCTCTGTGATGGGGAATGGGTCAGCCATGGCGTGTTGAAGGTTCTTGGTATCGGGACTGAGGCTGGAAGCCGGCAGAATGGCACTGGCTGCTGGGGTGTAGTGCTGTCAATGCTCTGCGTTATATACCTGTACACGCCGACGTAGTGATTTCCATAAATCCGGGCGGTAGAGATGATAGCACTTGTTCTCACCTGTCATTTGCTTTGTGACCTAGAGTTTTTGTTGAGACTGCAGCATGTGTACATCGAGGAAGCTGAGCTCAGGAGAAATAAGTGAACACGGAAGCAGTGCACGTATTGTGGAGATCGACAGCGACAGATGAGAACTGGGACCTGTATACGAAAGCACCAACTCCCCAACAACTGAATTGGTTGCACCGCCTTCCAGATAACGCAAGACGCACACTTTAAACCGTGCGCGCACATCCGAAAACCTACTTGCGTGGAAATGAAGCGTATTCCATCTCAGTTCATGACAGATTTTGATGTGTTCTGGGCAAGCTATCTGTTAAGGCCAGCCAGCTACGTCAGTAAATTGCCACTAGACCGCGGTTTGTACATTCTGGGATGGCTTACTTCTCAGGCTCACCGACCAGCTGAATTTATCCGCTAAGGTACTTTATCCATTGACTATGCACTGTGATGACCCGTTGAGTGAACAAACAGCTAGCTTACCCTGCGAGTCTAGCTGCAAAGCCCGAGGGTCAACATTGCGACTCGGAGTCACTTTGCGTCACGCACCGCGTCACAATCGCAGCGCCATGCCAGTCGGCAACAGTTAACCTTGCGGCGCCAGGTATGCAGAAGATCTCCGGTACAGTGTTAAGTGACCGAGGATAATGCATGGAGCACGCAATATTGAGCAAGACACGGTCCCGAGGGGCGATGAACGGTAAAGCACAAATGAGAGATCATCTCATAGAACCAAGATGTGAGGAGCGGTCTTATCGCGACCAATGCCAAAGCGACGTAATCGATACCAACCATCCGCCAGGGCACTGCTCGTGAGGCCAGCACGCCTAGACAAGGCAAGCTGCGCCGTGGTAAATCAACGAATAGAAGGAAGTCTGGTGGGAGAACTGTACCCTGCATAATTCTGTCCCACCGCGTCATCAGTTTGCAAATAAGCGTGGACTCGATCAGACTCACTTTGTGGCAGGAAGTGCGCTGTATATAAATAGCTAGCGTCCACATCCGTGGAACATCTGTTATACTGTGTGTATTGGAGCTGAATTGAATTTGATACCAGGATGGTCACATCGAACGAAGCTACTGAAGGCGGACGCTCAAAGATAGGGCCACTTGGTCTGCGCTATATTTATGTGCGTTAAAGCTCGGAAAGTTTCGAGAAATAGACATCGGAAATCTTCACAGAAACGTTTGTTACCAGGGTGTACTTGGTAATGATTGCAATAATCGGCCGAGAATGTGACGTTGCCGGAAATGGAGCTTGCTCTCACAGCCTAGATGTCCCCCGCTGTTTGGCGGCCATAGCACGTGCCACAGTGAGTAGTGTGGCACCAGCAAGTACGTCCACCTATACAGGCACAGCGACACAACAATCGGATGAACGCTGTGACGTTTGCGAAGATAATGCATTGACTTACCGCCGCGAAAATGATGGGCCGATGCCAGGCATACTGTGGTGGTCGCAGAAGTGCGCCTGCTATGGGGTTTCCGGTGAGGATAGCGAACCCAACAACGAAGCAAAACACTCCAATTCGCGACCTACGGGTAATAAGTCTGAATCAGGATCATGTACCCTGATCTCATAGTCTGACCACGCACCCGACTTCGCCTACATGCTTAGCGAACGACGCCATCACGGGGGATATGATGGATACAACTACCAGAATAGATTTAGTCGTCGAATATCCGGAAGATGGACAGTAAAGTAGAGACGTACATGCTCCGGAGAAAAACCCATACAAAACGGCGAAGACAACCATACCTGCGCTGCTTGTTGCGCCGAACAACGCAAAAATGAGTATACCCGAGATGAAGGTCATAGGAATAATGACGTTGAAAACCCCTAGACGGTCTGACATGAAGTTCGGGATGGTGCGTCCGAAAAGTGAAGAAGCGTTGAGTATGGATATCTAGTCACGATGATAGCAGTGCGAGCCCACATGAGCGAGATGAATGATAGATTTAGCAAGCAGACGAACCGAATACGTCGTGAGGCTGGAGGGCACTCCGTGCTTAGTCGCAAAGAGCTGGAGGTAGAAGACTGTTGACAGTGTATCGAGAGTAGTGAGTAACGTGCCTGAGAAAACAAATATAATGACCAACATGGGAAGAACAGGCCCCAAAATACAAAAAACGCCCTGTAAACAAAGGCGTATGAGTGTATACAGTCGTCCAGAGACATGGCAGTCCGCGCGAGGCAAGCAAGAAGGACTCGAGGATTTCCTTCCTGAAGACTGTTCCACAAACGAGCAAAGAATGGTGCGTACCCTAATACAGCCATCACATAGGGAATGTCTTTCCTGAAGCCCCATAGATTCGGCGTAAACGGATCGATCTGTTGGCGACGCGAAGGGAGGCGAGTGCGCATGATCAAATTGGCATTAATCAACATGAAGAGGCACACAAAGCCCGCCGCGCGCACACCCCACGCGAAGCCGCCTGGGCCGTGGAAAATGTGGTTCTGCATGATCGGATACACGACACCGCCAATGGAGGATCCGGACAGTACAACGCCCATTGCAGTAGAGCGGCGTACTTTGAAGTAGTGCGATGCGACGGAGATTGACGGCAAAAACAAGAGACCCATACCGGTTCCGACACCAACACCCTGAGCGAGGATGTTCTGGTAATAGTGGTGGGGTTGGACAAGCGAGAGCATGAAGAGCCTGGAGAAACAATGTGTCAATTGCAACATTAGCGAATGCTGAACGCCTTACGAGAACAGGTAGATAATCGAGCCGGCTCCCAGAAGCCAGCGAAAATACCCTTCGTCAAACAGACGGCCTGCCGGAAGACCGAGAATGAAAAGGAGGAAGACTTGAATAGATCCTATCCAGCTGACATCCGAGGGGGGATGGTCATCGAGACTGATGCGCTTGAACGACAATACTTCAGGATACTAACCCAGGAGCGATCATGTGTCACGTACAGTATAATAGTCCTGATACACGCCAAAGGACTGCACTGCGCCAAAGGTGCAAAACAGGATCATAGACCCGCCAAACACCGTCAACCAGCCTGCTAAACCTCCTTCAGGATACGTTGTTGGCGCAGGGGATTTCACGTCGAGGAATGAGGGATCCACGGAGGAGCCGTTGGTGTCGACTTTGACTCCCTCGAGCTTCTCAACCTCGTAGGAGCTATTCATCTTGTAAAGGGAGAGTATGTGGGAGAGGAGAGAGAGAGAGAGAGATGAAGCAGGTCCAGAGCTAGACAGGATGGGGCGTACTGGCTCCTGCGAGCGCGAGCACTCGAGGGAGGTGGTCTGCGCCAGGTCGCAAGTGACTGATCAGGCCGGGTTGACAGAGTGTGACTTCCGAAGCCTGGGTGGGCATGCATCACGAAGAAAGGAAGAGGCCGCAGTAAACCTAGTTTTCATGGCGGTAGGTTGGACTTTCATGGCAATTTGGTGAGGAGGATGTCAAACGTTGAAAGCCGTTAGCGCCGAAGCATCCCCATACAAATTTGTGGCGTGGGAACGATGGCGCGTGGGTTCATGTAGCATTGAGTCCGGTCTCGTAACTCCGGCCTCTCAAGTAAACAGCGGAAAGATATGACGGTGTGTTAACTGCTGCCGGGAAAGCACTCGGAATGGAGGGCCCGCGTGACGACCACAACTTAACTCACGAGTGCTACGCTCCGTCCTCGGAAAGGTGCAGCCCAAACTCGAAATATCAAGGATATTGGGAGGCTCTCGAGACTGAAATTACACAAGCATATCTAGGAGGCACTATCAGTCTGTTTTTCGACGACGGTGATCTGAGTCTTGGACTTCTATCCGCGGAAATATAGTAACTAATAACTATAATTAGAGGCATCAGGAAGGTCGATCCATTGCATGTCCGCATACTGGTCGGCACCCACGGAACTCCATGCATTCGCCGCATGCGAGTGGAGCCGCTGCCGTTGAAGAAGCTTGACAGAGCATAGGAATGCCCTGCCGGGCACACAGGAATATGGAGGAGATGACGATGCCCGCCGTATCAGTCGGCTTGAGCCCTCCCTCAACGCCAGGCGTGGTAGATGTACATAGATATATTGGCGTCGAAATTGATGGTACAGTGATGTCCTATATTTACGGATGCTCAAATAACACACCGAGAACCTGGAAGACGCAAGAGGCGCCGGTTGCTAGAGTCATTACAGTCATAACGGTCTAAAACTATCAGACGTTACCCAGAATGCTGATGGATCCAGAGACAGCCCCTTTGATGTGCGTGGGCGTCGCAGGTTGAGGATCCTTGGAGGCGCCCTTGGCACGGTCCATGCGATTCACAGCGCGTCGACTGAAGTCAGTGAACGCACTGGCCAGTGAGCCCGATACTAGTTTGTTCATGGCACCGACGGCAGCACGAATCTGGGACAGCGTGCTGTCGAAGTCGATACCGATACCCCATGTCGTAGCCTTCCCATCGTCCGCGGAGAGAAGCACCCACGACACAGTGCCATCTACTTCAGGAGTGCTGACGTGTCGGTCCTCGCTATGATGCACAGCCCACGAAATTCCGGTGGCAACTTCTACGGCGTCGAGGAATGCGGCCAAACCGCTTTCACCCTTGCCGCACAGGGGAACGAGCTGTCCGACTACCGTGATAGAGCCTCGGAAGTCCAGGAGGCCCCCCTGAGGTTGGGTGCTCATGACGTACGACCCAGCGTCGAGCACCAACTGCGCCGACAAAGCCTTGTCGCCGAAGTGGAAGTGTGCGCAGAACGCACGCACTATGTCGTTCGCCGAGATCTCGCTCTGCGACAGTTCGCAGTGCGTCTGCACGACCGCGTAAAACTCTTGCTGTACAGCGCGAGGCATCTCGACGTGAAGATGCGTCTTGACGATGTACGCGATACCACCCTTGCCGGACTGCGTGTTGATGCGGATGATGTTATCGCGATCACGCCCAACATCGGCAGGGTCGAGCGGAAGATAGGGGATTTCCCATAGGCGTGGCGCACCAGAAGCTGCACACTGTGTCCAGCGTGTCGCCTGCAGGTCAAGTCCTTTCTTGATGGCATCTTGGTGAGCGCCTGAGAACGCCGTGTAGACCAATGAACCGGAATAGGGGTGGCGGGGATGGATGGGCAGATTGGTGCAGCGCGTGACCATGTCGATGGATGCCTGCAGATTGTGGAAGTCCAACCCGGGGTCGATGCCCTGCGTGTACAGGTTGAAAGACAGAGTGACGAGGTCAACGTTCCCGGTGCGCTCTCCGTTGCCAAAAAGCGTCCCTTCGATGCGATCTGCTCCTGCGAGCAAGCCCAGTTCGCTCGCGGCCACAGCTGTACCTGTAAATATTGGCTGTCAGGCACTTGTGGTTTCGTGTACAAGACAATGCTTACCTCGATCGTTATGAGTATGCAGACTCACAACGACGTCTTTTCTGTACTTGAAGTTACGACAGAAGTACTCGATCTGTAAAGGCATCAGATTATGCGCCAACGAAGCGTGCCATGTCTCTCACCTGGTCGGCATAGTGGTTCGGAGGGGCCACCTCGACAGTCGCTGCGAGATTAAAGATCAAAGGACCGTCGTCCAACGGGCCCCAAGCTTCTCTGACCGCGGTGCAGACGTCGATGATGAAGTCCGGCTCCGTCTGGGAGAATGTCTCGGCGGCGAAAGCTGGACGGAACTTCGTGCCATACATAGTCCTGTACTGCTCGGCGAAGTGGCGGGCTGTCTTGGCGGCCTGCACCGACATGGCGATGGTCTCCTCTTTGGACTTGCTGAAGACGACATCCCGGAAGCATGCGCATGTAGCGTTGTAGAAGTGCACGATGGCGCGTTTGGCACCAACAAGCGACGCGAAAGTGCGCTCGATGAGGTCCGGCCGTGCAGGCATCATGACCTATGGTACAAGTTCATGAGCGTCTGATGAATGAATGGCGAGGAGCAATAGCGCTTCACCTGGATCCACACGTCGTCAGGAATCTGGTTGTGAGTGATCAAGTAGCGGACGAAGTTGAATTCGATGTCGCTGGCGGAGGGATAAGCGACCTCGATCTCCTTGAAACCGCACTTGATCAAGTGCTGGAAAAATGATATCTTCTGCTCTACGGTCATAGGCTTCGGCAAGGACTGGTTACCATCTCGGAGATCCGTGGACAGCCAGACGGGATGCTCTGTAGTCCGTCGAAGCGGCCACTGACGGTTTGGCATGTCCATCGGGACATACGGGACATACTTGGTACTGTGGGGTGACGTGTGAGCTGGGCTGAAGCAAGAAAATGCAGGATACGAAATGACTTACTGCATAGACATGGCGATGTGGGGTGTGCTCTGAAGTCTGAGCAGCTCAGTGCATCCACGAATATAACCTAGCGATCCCTAAGCGTCCGTCTGCAGTGTTTGACGTGTGCACCAGCCTGTGAATATAACTCAAAAACAACGATTGGTCGATAGCAGCTGCACCTTCAAGCCCCGCATGACAGACGGGCAACGAGAAATATCACCGGTTCCATGAGACGAAGTGGTTGCATTAGGATATGTTCATAGAGCAACATTGCCTACCTCTGAGAGACGCGCAGAATCTACATGTCGCTAGACGAACTTGTTGACAAAGTTCGATGGTGCAATATGAGACGTTCGAAGACGGCTCTCAGTGATCCCGTTGTTGTCATCTCGCGCTCGCACGCGACCGCGTGGCGATGGGCAAGTGTATCGAGGAGCTACCTCAGTGGCGAATGCGGGAACTGCTTTCATGTATCATATGCCATGGAAAGTGCCGTCGTGCTTGGAGCCTGAAGAACCAGGTGTTTGTCATTCCGGTGAATTTCAAGAGTCCGTGGTGGGAGCCATTGGCGAACGTAAACGTCTGGCGTAAACCTTGGTCAGCATTCTGGGGTCATATGTATCAGACGCGAAGGACCAACGCGTAGTTAAGAAAATACCGGGATTCTCTGATCACGGAGTCCCCACAGCGCTTGACAGTGCCGTCACCGATTCGGGAGTTGCGAGCGTATACAGTTTGCCTTCAACCACGACCGCATGGACGCCACAACGAGAGCTGTTAAATTAGCCTCAATGTCATGGATAGATGGATAGATGGATGGGTGGATGGAGATGGGACAGTTCACAGGATTGGCACCGACCATGACCGTATCGACAACAGTGTGACGGCAGCCGGTAACCAAAGAATGACCACTGCACATGTGTTTGTTCACAGGCACTGCACGCCGCCAGCTCGGAGTGGAGATTAGGGTGATTTAGCGCTCATGTTTCTGCGAAGATCAAAATTCACAGTTTTCTCACGCAAGCAAAGTGACAATAGAACATTATTATCTGTATTTTGCGGCGACAGGCTAGCGGGCCTGTTCTACATGACACAGAATACACCATGGGTCGAACGGAGGTGACTTCAGGTGTAGCCATACATATTTAGAATCGTAGTTATCAATGGTACATCAAGAACGAGATTGAAACAGCGGAACAAGTATCTCGCGTGCGCTTTCAATCGAACAGAACACTGGCAGCTACCGAAGGGAATCGCGCGGTGATCGAACATTTGAAGGGTTCTGGAATACTGTTTCTCTTGTCAGCTTTGTGTTTCAGACTGGGGAGATATACTGACCTGATGACGCCCGAAGAAAATTGCACATTAGGTGTATACTCACGACCACCATCATCCTTGGGTAGTCCAATCCTGAACATTGTGAGGATACTGGCGACGTAGAGGAATAAGCTGGAGTCCGCGAGATGCAAACCAGGACAGATACGTCTTCCTAGGCCGAAGGGAAGCGTGGCAAACTCAGGTTCTGCATCTGGGCCGAGAAAGCGCTCCGGGTTGAACGTGTAAGGGTCCTTGTGAACGTTCTCATCGTGCCCAATACCCCTACATCGCAGCTGTATTAGCATGTGAAAGCCATCTTTGCGGTTCTCTTTTTCCTACCATATATTCAGTACAACGGTACATCCTGTGACCAGCTTTCAGTCTCGTTCGTAATCGTGATGCGCGCGAGAAGACCATACCCTCGGGAATATAGTAACCCTGCATCATCTTGGCCTCACGAGCACGACGTGAGACACCTGTAGTGTGAATTTAACGTGTATACGGGGACGAGAATAGGACACCTACCCAGCGGTACGACGGGCTGCCATCTTAACAATTCCATGACCAACGCATTCACGTACGGTAACGAAACTCGGTCACCTTCAAACTAACCGTCAGAATTATCATGACAGACAGCTGCACCATATAGGACATACTGTGCGTAGGGAGACGGTCGGGGCCCACTACAGCGTCAAGCTCAACTTGCGCCTTAGCTTGCACAGCAGGGTACATTGCCATAACGAGGAAGAAAGTCGTCAGAGCCGTGCTGGTCTGTGAATAGTACCAATACGATGAGATTCTGACATCTCGCGGCGGAAAGTGAAGATACTTACCGTATCGGCACCGCCCGTGTAGAGACTAGCTGCGGTCCACATGATGGCGCGCTCCTTGTCTGGCGTGAGCGGAGCCATACTTTCAAGGCACTGCGCAACATAAGAGGGACTGGCTGTATTGTTCGCCTAGTGATCGATTTGATGATCATGTTAGCTGGACACGTAAGAGCTCGTGAAGACAGGCAAGGACACGCACCACCCTAGATTTCACAAGCTCGAACGGAACACGAGCCAACTCGTCAAGCTCAGACCTCCAGACCTGAGCCTTGCGCTTCCAACCCGCGCCGGGTAGCCAGGACGGGATGTATCTCACTGTGTGAACGGCAATGAGATGGCAGTACACAGAGGACGAGGGATCGACTGACGAAAGGGTATGTAGTCTACAGCATGAGCTCCAGGTGTACCTGTGTAGGACATCTTCTCATGAGCGTCTTCAGCCCGCTCGATATAATTGAAGTCTGCCGAAGATACGTTGTCGCCGAAGGCGATAGTGACGATGCTGTCTCCAATGGCCTTGTGAATGTGCTCGCGAAAACGCGCAGGCTCGGCTAGTAATGCGCGAAGAAGGACGCGTGCTGTCTGTGCCTGCAGCTCTTCCGTCTCACGCGAAGCAGTAGGGCTTAGACGAGTGTTGAGAAGTTTTCGGTACTCGCGGTGCCTATCTCCGTACGGGCTGAAGGCGACGCCTCGGTTCCAACCCACCCTGAATGAAGCATGAGCCAAACGACTTTGCAGTGAACTTGAACTTGCTCACATCTGCAGCAGCACCTGATTCTGAGGGCGATCTGCGTAAGAGAGAGAGTGCTTTTCCAAAAACTCCGAGGCAGCCTGGCGCGAGCTAAGAATGACGATCTCCTCCCTGAGAAGCTTCAGGTAGATGATGGGGCCTGAACGGACATGATGAATGGGCAACAACATAAAGCGCAACCTCGACGCACCATACTGCTTCGCCCATTCCGTGTATCGCAGCCATTCGCGGTCCGTAGGCATATCGTGAAGATTCCCAACAAAGGAGGCACCAGGCGGGCCGGGAGGGAGTAGAGAACGGCGCGCCCGCAACTTCTGCATCCAGGCATTGACGCAGTATCCGGCGACGAGAGTGAGTATCAGAGGGACAATAAGTCGGCTTATCTGGCTCTCCATGGTGTGTAGATAGTTTGCTTCAAAGAGGCGGTGGGTGGTGTGAAGGATGAACGGCTGGGCACAAACGGAGCGAAGTCGCAGAGCATGACACGAGAGGGATGCGAGGAATTAATACAATCGAGAATTGCAATTTGCAACTGCGGACACATACCGTATGGCCCGATGCGAACCCACACTCTGGAGGGAAGGCGTCAGTGCGAAGTCCTACAATTCGAAGATAGTTGATAGATACCTGTTTGACCAAGTTCCACCCTTGATTCCTGTCGAAATCCGGATAGCACGAAGTCCTCGGCTTCCTAAAGTTCAACAATCATCAGAGCGCAAGACTATGTTCAATCGTGGCATGCAATTGATTCGCCTGTGCAGATGTTTCGCTTCGTCATGTAAGGTAAGTACTAGTCGTCGTACTGGTGATACCTCCTAGCGATGATACCCTTGATGATGCATGACACTAGCAGAGGTACGTCGCTGCGTAGTAGCAGATGTGGAATCCAACTACCCGTCTAGTGCAACAATTCCCATGGCGAGTTGTGTTCTCCTCTCCGAGTTTTCTCCCGTTGACCGTCCTTGGCGGCCGTGCTGGCATGGAAGGACCGTACAGAAATCGAGCTGGGAGTCGTGTTCAAGCTGTAATGACCATGCCTCGACGTGCCCTCAAGTGTATTTTTGGCACGTCATGTATGGCAGATGTACCTTTGCGACGGGGATATGAGTTGATCAATCATTGGTCCACTAATACGGGTCGAGTTGCTGGAGAGAACTTTAGAGTCGACGTCAGGAGATGGCTCGCTGGGCGCGTACATAGTTACTTACCTCACTATTGACAAGACAAAGTATTTGTTTGACTCAAGAGGCCTATAATGATAAAGCTCGCATGGGTCGAAATTGTTAAAAGAAATGTAGATGAGACTTCAAAGCTTCATGTGAAGATGATGGTCGGGGCTGAGAGAGGTTGCCGTGATCGTCTCAGGCCGCGGCGGGCGTCAGAACTGCAGTGCGCGTCAGTGGCAGTACTAATAGTCCACGTCGGCCAACGTCCGAGATCTTTATTTTCGTCCTGCGTATAGCAATTGAACCGTTCGTTGATCTGGATTGTACGTCTCAATCAAAATCGCAACGGAGCGAAGCAAACATAAGATTCCCTTCAATTACAGTGACTCGGTACCAGCAGACGACTGCAAACTTAAGCCGTTTAGATTTATGCATCTCGCGCGACCAACTGGAGACTTCGCTTAGCATGCGTTTACTTTATGCACGTTTCGCGTCCACATGGACTGCACTGACGCGATGGACGGTCATTGAATATCAACAAGACGCTGCATGCATACTTAATATACCGCGGCGGCCGTGAGCGTAACGCGTGTCACGGACGTCGACAACACCAGCGACGTCAAGACCGCTGAACCACGGAGGCATGAATTTACTGCCGCGAACGGAGAGGTATGATAGCTGAAAGTTCAGATGTGCGGTTATGGCTGGAGTGGATCAGTTGTATTTCTATCTCATATTCCGTCGCTTACCTTTCTCGATCTGTAGCTGCTGTCTTGCGATATAGTCAGTAGCGCATGTATGTATCTGCGACTTCTGCTGCAGCCAGCGTGCCCTAGAGAATGGATCGCACATTCCGCAATTAATAAAGATCAGTCCGACAGTCTCTCTACAGGGCGGTGTTGTCTCTAAACAGGTTTATACACACGTGCACAGCCTCGGAGACAGACAACGTAGAGCCCCAGAAAACTCTTCTTCACTCGGAGCTACACGACGCGCGCACCACCTTTGTCCACTACCAGCTGAATTCGGTCGCCCGCTTGCAGATCCTTGAACTGTCCAATTGTCAGTGAGCGGGTGGCATGTAGCAAAGACAGGAAACTGACTGTCAGTTCCCGCGTGCGATGCAAGCTCTCGATCTCGTCGACGCGGTCCCGCACGTCGTCGAGCAGCTGGTCGAATCCGTCCTCCTCGACGACCTCGCGTGCGGCACGGAGCAGGAGGAGGGAGTCGGGCGTCACGTTATGGTTGATCTGTAACGTCATAGACATAAGTCGATATACGACGAAGAGAACTCCGCCTGCGAAACTCACGTCAATAGCAATGATGTTTGCGTGGTCGAGAGCTGTGGCGAGATCACGGTTGAGTTTAGCTTAACGAGCAATTGACGCGACATATTGCTTACCTTCAAGGAAGTCCGGACGTGTCATCACTTGTCGGCAGCGGTACTAGAGTAGCGATGAGCTCTGCATTTTGAATAACACTGTAACACGACGCACGTAGGGTAGGACGGGCAGGGGCAGGTTATCCAGGGCCTCTGGCGTCTTCTCGCCCGCCTCGATCTGTGCAAGGACTTCGCGCTCCTGGTCTTGGCGCATCTTCACGAACTCGCGCAGCAGCAGCCACGAACATGAGCTCCATTTTTGCTAGACATCGAAGACCACAATCAGTATCTCACGCTCGAAGACAACTGATAAGAAGAAATGTGGAATGTTTCGCGCACCTCATCCATAACATCGTCATCATGGTCCGGAATGAGCCCGATCTGGCTCTGCAGCCACGCCCGCTCGACGGCAACCATGTGTCGCGCGTGGCCGAGCATGTCTGCGTGCGTCGCCGCCTGCGCGAGGTACGAAAGTCGCCCGCCGAGCAGTGCGACAACTGATTTATACACGTCGGCTGCGGTCGACGTGCTGGGCTCGCCGCTCGCGGAATTGGAAAAATTGGAATCATCATTATCATCATCCTTGAGCGGTGAAGCCGGCGGGTCAGCGGCAAAGCGCGAGAGACGCATGGTACGTGCGGCGTGCAAGGCCTGATGCGCTGTGAGGTCCTTAACAGAAACCACCTATATTGGGGTACAAATAGTGAGAATGACGACATATTAAAGTGAAGAAGAGACATACGCGCATACGACTAGCATATTTGCCTAGGAATGGATGACACCGCATGAGATGGAGAAGGAAGCACAGAATGAGCCACTCACGCATAAGGAGAAATGGCCACGCATCATCACTGCTGAAGACCACGGTCACGATACCTGCGGCAACCCTTGTTCAGGCAGGCCTTCGATAAACATACATGACACCGTACATACCACTCGCCGCCCATGCCTCTGCATGTTGCTGTAATTGCAACAGCATCGCCTGCCCCGCGTCGTCGTTCTTAAAGAAATGCACGTTGTTGAAGATTAGCACAAGTGGCCGATTCTTCTTCGAGCTGTACCGTAGCGCGACTTTTTCGAGCTTGTTCAGCGCACGTTCGATATCCAAAGCGGGGCCACCTGCGGATGCATGTGCATAAGTTCATCAATGAGCAACCGTGAGAGAACAAGACTATATGCGCAGGAGGAGAAACGCACCTTCACGAGGATCCCTCCTCTGGAACAGTCCCGTCTGGCTGTCCTCATGGTACTCGTAGTTGAGCGCTTTGCCGAGGCGTAGGCGGAAGACCTCGAGGTCGGGGTGCGCGTCGCACACGGACGCGCCCTCCGCGTGTATCGCGCGCATCGATGTCAGTAGCATAGTCGTCTTGCCCGTGCCCTGCAATGCAAATATGAATGCATTAGACGCGTCAGGCGGAGGGTACAGTGGTAAGGTGTCGCACGCACCTTCGGGCCGAGGATCATGAAATACCGCCCAGACTCGTCGCCGTGCACGATACGGTCAAGCGTATCCTGGTCGTCCCGCCGCAGCGGTGGCGTCTCCCACCAGCCCATCCCGCCTTCCGCTTCAGATTTGTCTGTGGTACTAAGACCGGGTGAAGTAGAAGTGGCGTCGGTAGGGGAGGGGGACGGGAGTTTGTTGGCTGCGCGGTTCGCGAGCTCGAGGGCGGGGTCGTAGCCGGCAGCGAACGCGAGTTCCATCTTCCCGGAAATACAGTCAAGAACAATTATGGCCGCTAAGGAGACATCATGGCGTACCTTAGTGAGGACATTCGCCTTGTACCATGTCACGTAGGCTATCCCGCCGACGAACACTGCGCGTGTGAACACGATGAGCGGGCGCCCTTAGACACAAATAAACAGCATGAAACGCACCCATGCCCAAGCCAATCATCGTAGTAATGAACGCGTCGACGACACCCGAGCCGGTGGTGAAGGTGTTCCCCCCAGCGATGACCACAGCAGAGGGCGCCGCGCTCCGTCCGTGTTCGAGATTGGCAGCGACTTCATGGCGTTCGTGGCCTGGCTGTGGTAGATGGGTAGGCTTGGTAAGATTGTGCGGAGGAGGAGCCCCGCCCTTCGCGTTCTTGTGTGCAACGCGCAGGACGGGGCCTGATGCAAATGCTCGAGTGAAGGTTGCCCGCTGCTGATGCAGATGTGCAACGCGATCAGCGCTCAATTGCAACCCCGACGATAGTGCGCAGAGAGCAGGCGGCAGAACGATGCGAGCTAGGGACGAGGAGGGATGTCGCAAGCGGGCTGTAGCAAGGATAGTTGTCCTCATGAGCGTTGGGAAGAGAGATGGTCGGCGGCCACGGCGAACTGAGGCACATCCCAGTGCTCGGCCCTATTCAATGATTCAGAGGAATGGTGTATCGCGCTTGGCAGCGGGCTGCCCTGAGTGGAATGTGCCAGTAACATACGGCATATATCCTTCAAATACCAGTAGCGTGGAGCGAGATGGTAGGTGTCTGCAGGATTCGAGAGAGGATGCTCGACGTCGTTCCCGAGCACGTCCTCGTCGGGCACGGCATATCGGACCGTCTCCGGACCGGATTGATGCCACTTGGGCTCACTCACGGCAGTGGTCCTCGATGTTGATACTTGATAATTACGACGATGAAGGGGATCAGTGAAAGCACAGCACGCCCGCCGCTGAGACATGCAAGGCTGCAAGCATCATGATGCAAGCCTCAATAGGAGCTGCCAATAAGCATCTCAAGCGCTTCATGCAGATAGCTAGGCTTGTCTTATAATCAGCGGGACATTATTTTACTAGTACAACGTCGACACATGAGAACCTCGTTAGCTGTATGGGAGAGCCTGTAGGGCGTGCTGAATATGCAATGAGCCACTAAATCGTTTCGTTTGTTTGACCTACCACAGTGTCAGCTTCCTCACTGAACGACGCGCCCGACGGACTTCGGTAGTGCGGATATTGTAGCCGCAGAGGCGTCTGAAGCCACTTTCCCAGCCGCCTGGTGAGCCTTTGCCATCCCCGACAGCCTGCTTGAGCCGTGGCCCGGTGTCCACTCAAACGACAGCACCAAGGACGGATGGGCGAGAGCCATCTCCCGCACACATGCTTGCAGCGGTTTTACCATGTGTCCCGATATCTTGCGTTTGAGTGCTGTGACCGCGAGAGCACTAGTATTGTCCGAGTACATGGTGACCCGGGACGGGTAATGGCGAGCTTCGGACAGGGCTGTGTCAAGCATGTGCAACCCCAGCACCAGGGCTATCATCTCTCCGTCTTGAGAGGTGAGAGCGGCTGATGCTGGGATATGCGCGGTTGTGACGACATCCTCCAGGCCCGGACGGCATAGGATAGCAGCAGCGCCTACTTTGCCGCCCTTCCACGAACCGTCGCTGAATAGAGACCACGCTGGCATGGCTACTTTAGTCAGCGAACTCATAGCGTGAAGAGTGTTAGATTTACTGGCTTTATGGCGATATGCCGCATAGCATGCATTTCCAAGCGTGGCCATCGCGCGTGGCCCACGAAGTGATGTCGAAGAGTACAAAGTCGCTGCACTCTCCGAGTCAGTGATGGAGTCACCAAGCTGTGTCGACAACATACTCCCGACGTTCCTTCTGATGGCTGACCACATTTTCAAAAAAATAGTACGGAGGCGTGATGTGCTGTGGTAAGACTGTCTTAGCATGTTATGTGGAGGGTCAACAATGAACGCGTACCTTCAAGCGTAAGATGGACAGTTACGTAGATGCTGGGGAGCGAACCGCGTCCACAGAGTAGGAAGAGTACAGAGTTTGTGGATCTGTGGATACGAGAGTGCTCACCAGGCATATATATGCCTCCTGGCCGAGCTGACTGACGCGTCTGTGCCTCGATTCGATGCTAATTAGCGTACTGGAGACTCAATGAGTGACGCACCTGGTACCAGTACGAGCCAGGTACAGGTCTCCGTTCACCATACCAGCTCTGACCTGTCTAAAAGTAGCATAGCGTCGGGCCCAAGGCTTAAGAATGAAGCAATGGAGTGAAACTTGGCGGTCGACGGAGAAGGCGGCGTATCAGTGGAGTGAGAGTCCAGGGCCGCGACCCAATCACGGAGTACTCTTTATCATTGGCAATATTGGTGCATTCTTGTGGCGAACGGTGGCCGAGCATCTTCGTAGTACCGGTACAGAGTTGAGAGTTGAGAAAGAGCTTGGAAAGAGCGCGCGCCCCGAGCGTCAGGTGCAGGCGCGCTTATGTAAGCTACCATTGGAACCGCGATCCAGAGCGTATGACACCCTCAAGCTTGCCAACTACTACTTGAGTACTACTTACTTCAGTTCGCTCTAGGATGCTATACGGCTGAATGGGGAGACAAATGCCGTCAGTCGAGCGATAAGATTCATGCTAGCTTGCTCATAATTCTCTCTAGGTCTACTTAGGTTCTCGTTGGGCAGGTGTCGAGACCGGTGTAACCACTAGTGTTCCTGCCTTGACATCCCGCAGCTATTGTGCTCGTATCTCTTACTTTGATGTTGCTTTGATGAGTGATTTCTCTTTTTATTTGGTGATATGTAGAATGGGAACGATGATCCGGAACTGTGTGCTTGCCACTGCTCGCGTTTACGCGACATTTCTTGAAACCACCTGACACTGGCATGGCCGGTCCGTCACGTCATTTTCTTGTCTCCACCCGCTTCTGTTCTCATCTCTACGTCTCATTACCAGGAGTCTCCGCCTACGATGTTGTCTGCCTTGCCGGCCCCTCATCTAGGATGCCCTTGTCCTCTATTCGGGATATTCTGGTACTTGCATTGCACGTCCGTCCATGACTACGCGAATTCTTTGTCGTTCAAGTACAAGAGCACTAATCGAAGCGTAAACTATAAAGTGCTGCGGGCCGATACTCTCTTGGGCAATATCCGCACCCGACCACGCAAATCCTTAGACGTGGATCTCGAGCCTTACACACTTCTCGCCATCTTGCACCATGAGGTCTTGCATTGTCACCGCCGTGCTCCTATCATCTGCTCTATCAGGTAAACCACCTATTCAAATTCCACGATTGCACTTTGTGTTTCTTGACGCATGAAGCTAACCTCTCTGAGCAGTATACGCTTCCCCTGCACCCGCCGAGCCGATGCGAGACGGCGGGCTCGTTCTTGACGCCGGTCAAGGTGCTAACTTTGCCGCAAATATCGGTTGCCTGCAGGGCCATTGCGTACGTCTCGATCCCTCGCAATCTACTCGCATCGTTACTGACTTTGACGCCGGCGTGCCACTGCAGGGCCAGAACAGCACAAAATTGTTGCAAAATTTTGAAGCGTCTGCGGCACGTTCATCAATACCTGCGTGGGCTGTGCCAGCGGTGGCTTTCACTGTTGTGGGCAGCGCGTGTGCAATGCTCGCGTGATCATCGATGACTAGCGTTAGAGGGATCTTGAACACTGCATGGGGACGAACATTGTCGTAGGTGCCGGCCACCTTTCACGCTCTTTTTGGCACCTGTTCCGAAATACACACTGGGCCTTTTAGATTACTTTACTATGCCGTATATAATATGTATAATGCGACCCACCTTGTACTCTTCTGTTGACACGCTCAATCTAAACTGTCCATGGGGTGATGAACAGCTTTCGTTCAATCATGCTGAGATAGATACGTCATACTATGATACAACGAACACAACGGCGCACGTAGGGACAACTGCACGCTATACACCGTTGCTCACGCATGTGAAGACCTTTTGTCCGTTGAAGTCGATGATGATGCTCCGAATTGAAGTCTGTCATAATAGAGTCAGACACCGCGAATCGTGACACAGCTGTGTGAGCCTGCACTCACGTATGTTCCCGCAACAAGGATATAAAACCCAAACACAATGATCCCATAATTCAGCAGTGTCTCGGCACTGCGCCCAACGCCCGTCCATTTCTTCGCGCCAGGGTAGAGCGTGAGGTATGCCATGCCCCAGAATATGAACCTGCAGTGACAAATATCATCCGTGTGAGTTCCGCGACCACTTATGCTTTAGGCGGCTGTCTCACCCGAACCAGCCGTCGAACAGCGAGCTCATAAGGCTAAGCATGTCCGAGAAGAACGGGATGACCTCCGCGATGATGAAGGCGAACATCCATGTTGCGGCGACGATCGCCGCCCATGTCGTCCAACCGACGACGGTGTTCGAATGCCGATGCCGCGAGTTCTTGAAAAGACGGAAGAACACAAAGCGGGCTGTTACTGACTAATGTTGGCGTTCAGTGTTGCGACTAAAATCACAGAACAATTGATGGGTGTATACGCACGCTGTAGAGCGACCCAAGGAAGACGATCGTCGGTATCGCGAACGAGAAGGCGATCTTCTTGAATGGATCTTCTAGGCTGCCAAAAGCTGGTGCGGTCATATATTGATTTCCTAGACATTTGGCAGAGTGAGCCTGAGTAGATGAGACTGATAGAAAGTGTCACATACCAACATAGTTGTATACAATAGCGCCGCAGAAAGTGAATACTACTACTTCAGCGATGGTGACTGCCCACAGCGCTGTGAAAGTGGACGTCATTAGATACAAATCCATGTAAATCGCAGTCCCATATACCTTTTGGGAAATCTTTTGGGTTCTTCATTTCGGCGATAAACTGTCATGGTAGAAGGGACTGTCACATCGATTAGCCAATAATGAACAGCGAAAATGAAACCCACCGAAGGTAGCGTGATTTGCCCCACAAAGGTATATGTGATGTTTAGGAATGCAGACATGCCCGCCACATATGTCGTACCCGCCACTGGTAGACGCGTTACGAGTGGCTCCTGTCCCACGATGAAGCCGAACGGGTGGTCCTGCACGCCCGCAAAAATCATCGAGAGTAGCACAGCTATGCCCATCGTAGCTGCGCTGAAAACACCCAGGCCGCTCAGCTGTGCGAGCGGGCGGGGCAAGCTGACGAAAAAGCAGATCACCGCAGTGACGACGCTCCAGACTACCGTACATGATGCGCCATTTGTGAGGGTATTGAGGAGTTTTGCACCGACGAGACAGTGCAGAGCTGCAAGAAGGATAGATGAGTACCGCAAGAGTAAAATGATATACGCCACAATGACGAACCCTGGATGAACGTGTTGTTCAAGATGAAAAAGACCGCAGTGATATTGTATGCCAGTTGAGACCCGCCAAAAAGCATTTTCCCAATATCACACACGTCACGCACTTCTGGGTGCTTGAGACAGAAGCGCCACAGTATGAGCGAGGTGTATTGTACGCTTGCCGCCACGGCTATAGTGACGATAACACCTGGCGCCATACCAAGCACAGAGAAGGACCTATTCACGGAGGAAGCGGGGTCAATACCGCCTCAAACACAAAACTGCGGGCGTACCAGGGGAACGAGAGAATGGCGAGGCAGATGTACTCCGAGAAGAGCAGCCCAGCGGTCTGCAGTGAAGTTTTAGTACGCCGCCGGACGTGTGTGAGGCATATTCGCACACCTTTTGCCAGGAACACGTCCTGTACTTGATCTCATGATCGCTCTCCTGCGCGATTTGCGCGCCGACGATCTTCTCGACGTCGCTCGCGCCCGAGAATGAGGTCGAGCGCTTGAGTGCTACATCCCCGACATAGCTGGATTTCTCTGAGTCGCTCATGGTCGGGCGACGGTGTGTCCGCGGGGTACGGTGTACAAGGTCGTGGGTTCACCGGGGGGCGAGGACAGCGCGGGCACGCGGTCGCTGGGCGTCCTATTTATTGCAGCCAAGGCGCGTATTGGAGCTCAAGGTTGCGGCGGAGGTATATTAGGAGGGCAGATTGTTTCGACGTCGACTACTCGACTAGCATCTGATTGCATTTGGTAGAATTGTCAGGCGCATGTGTCTCGCGGGCCGTATCGTATCAGCAAATTGTCCGCTGCAGGTTGCTCGCTGACGCTCTGTACCATGCACGCCATCACCGAAGCCCTCACAAAACAAGCATCATGATGGCGCATTTCCCCTGCGAATGATGCGCACCTGGGATGCGACGTTAGCAATCTACGAAAACCGCCGACTGGAAAGCGGACGCACTACTGTGGCATCTGCCACCTTGAGGTCTTGCGTGATTTGGTTCGAAATTTGCACGGATGCAAGCGCTATTGCGAACTGCGCGCCTTTGAATGGGGTGCAGAATTGTCCGTTCTCGCACAGCGAAACTCGTAGCAGCGGAAGTGTGGAGAAGGATATTCTGTAGACTGAAACGGCCTTCTCAAATGTCCTCGGAGGAGTACGAGTCGAAGGTAAATCCTCCGGGCGCGCCTGAGAACGATCTTCGTTACGATATGATTGGCGCCCGAGCGCCCTCTGCCAAAAGCGGATCGTTTCCCGACGTTTTGGCGCTCAATATCAGAGCCTGTACTCAGTTTTCAGTTTTCAATAAAATGCAGCCTCGTTCCCAAACATCCATGAACATCCGACAATAATGTATTACTCTTCCGCCGCAACTCAGTTATAGATTTCTATACGGTTTATTGAAGGAATTGACTCCATCTGAACTATCTCTTTGACTGCGCTTCAGCTACAACACTCGCGAGAAGGACAACGCGTTGAGTCGTTTCGTAAGACCAGAGAGGAAAGGACGCTCTTGCTATGGCCACACGTACTGTTGAATCCAAAGCTCACAGTTCTCTATACGAGCTCCTTCAACGATTCAGCGGGATGCCGAGATCGTATGTCAGGGGAGCATGACTAGGTATGTTCTAGCCGTTTCCATCTCAATCCATTGTGCAGGTCTCTCTTATTCAGACATCCACGTAGATCCATCCTTTTGTCGCAAGATACTCAACGGTCTAGCTCCACCTCCGTCTCAACATGTCAGCCTATGGAAAGATCGCTAGTCGCAAGCATTCCGACGGCCCTCTGAGCTCGACTCTATGGCGCTGCAAGGCGCGCCCGGAGGCGGCGAGGACTACAAACTACCTCACGATCCACCACCTTACGCTCGAACGCGCCGCCAAATTTGACGGCCTCGTCACGTACCTGCACGCATGCTTTGCAGCGGAGGTCGAACGCGGGATGACGTACCCACAGGAGATCCTGCAAGGCGAGACCTATACGCAAACTATGTTCGAGGATTACTTCTTCGCGGGCGACGTGTTCCTCGCGATTGTCGGCGAGGACGAGATGCAGATGCCGGAGAGGAAGGCTGAGGGCAGCGAGGTAGAGGTCGGGCTTGAGGAGGCGCGGAATGGGCGATCATGGGAGGAGGCCGTGGCGGGCCTGTACTATGTGCGTCCACCATTCGCGAGTCCAATATGACCACTGAAACATGGAATGTCGTCAGGTCAAGCCAAATTATCCTGGCCGCTCCTCGCATGTGCGTCCTTGTCACGCCAGGTCGTATTGCACGTCGCTCACCACTTGTCCCAGATATGTAACGCTGGGTTTCTCATCCCGCCAATACAACGGGGAAAAGGTTACGGGTCGGTACTTGCGCGATCCTTCCTGCACTACGCGCCGAAACTGGGATACGAAGCAAGCGTGTTCAACCTCGTCTATGTCAACAACGTCGTCAGCGTGAAGTGCGTATTGTGCTTGCTCTCGACTTGTATATCGATTAATGTCACGCAGACTATGGGAAGCTCTGAATTTCACGAAAGCTGGGCTCATACCACGCGCAGGACGGTTGAGGAAGGCAGACGGAAGCGGGGAGGAGTACGTTGACGCTTGGGTTTTCTACAAGCGTTTTGACGATGACGCGGAGGCGGAACGGAACGCCAGTACTGCGTAGCGCAAACCTCGCATTCACGCAATATATCAATTTGCCTCATGCCGGTATCAGCAGCCTGGTCTCTTCAATCGTTCACTCGCCATATCTAGTATCAGCATCTCACTTACAGGTGAAATACAGAGTCGATGTGGCGGTCCCTACGACATAAACAGAGTGCCAGAAGAAAACAGCACGAGAGGACTACAATCAGTCGCAACAGTTGTTGATCTGTAGTGGAGGCCGCGGTTGCAGGTATGTTCTGGACTCACAAAGTCGTGCCGGAGCGCCTCTGCCGACGCAGATCTATGGACGCTGTGCTGATGGGTAGCGCTAGCATCGCTATACAAGGTCGTTTTTTCTGCGTCCAGTGCGCTCTCCAAAAGTTCGCTGATGAAATCATAGTACATAGGGCCTCTCGGGAAACAGATCCTCTTCACCATCGATTTCGGCCAATCTGCATGACCGTTGTTGCTCTGGGATTGGCGAGAAGCACTCCAAATTCGTTGACGCGCCGGCAGCAGTGTTGGGTGTGTACATTGCATCACACCGGACCCATCTGCCATAGCGTGAGACAGTCCGACCATCCACGGGGACCGAATACGAAGAACGTACGGAATGACTGCCTGCAGCATCTCGTCGAACTTTATGTGGCGCCTTGTACCCTTCAGAACGAGTGGCGAGAAGGGATACCGTGTCGGACAACATCGTCCTAACCTCTAAGTAAATATCTGCGTCTTTTTCTGAGCTCCTCATACAAGCGTCTGACGTTCACACTCCGCTACGTACAGTGACAGCTTGCGATCTCTCATCACTTTTCAGCACGGCTTTGTGAGCAGTGGTGGCTGCGCTTTCTTTCGCTTTGCAGCGTGGAGTATCTGCGCTGATATACGATCACGACGCCACAAGATCTATGTCAAGGTTGGCCTGATTGCCCTTTGCGGTCTCAGCATCATTGCACAGGCGGTCAATATTCTTTGCATAAATTGAAGAGGAAGGTCATTGCGAGCCCTTCGTATCAACATCAAGCTCGTTGCCTCCCGGCTTCCGAGCTTCGACTCATGTCCGCGCCAATGCAGCTCCCTCCCAGTGCGATGTCGTTCAAACTGGACAACACGCTGGGCGCGGCGTTCACAGGCACGTTTTCCTTTTGTTGTGGCATCCTGATCGCCCTACTCAGACTCTCCCCACTACTAGGAACCGTCGTGGTAGCTTTGTTCGTTCTATGTGACCAGTGGCGACGTGCAGCTTCTCACTAGAGTCTCTGTCCTTAGGCTGCAAGGTATTAGCTGCGTTCAAACCTACATATATTTCCAAAGAAGTGCGAACGATCACGTTTTCATGAAGAGCCTGGTAAGCAGCTGCTGCTTGACTATATATCACCGCATTCCTGCACTTGCTTAACTTTTGACGTACTAGATTACGCTTCTATGGTGCGTCCGAGTCTATGGACTTGTGCCGTCGTGTTTGATAGACCATCTATCACAGGTCCCTGAACAGCTTGCAGTTCATCTTCTACACGATGGCGATCTACTTCTTCTGCGTCACCAATTTCATGAATCCAGGCGCGCTGCTTTCTGTCCCATGGTGCGCCTCATCTTGACCCGTTGCTTCAATGTGTCTGACGCATCAAACATCAAGGGCATTACAAGTGAGTCGCCTCAGCTTTCTATCAGTGCACGTATTCATTCAGCGCTTTTAGGTCAGCTACGCATTCGGCGTAAGTTGCTCGCGGTGTTCTTGGAAGGTCATATCCGCTGATTACTACGACGATTAGGTTGCGAACGATTGTATTGTAACGGGGTGCGTCGACATTTCATCCTCCGCGACAAGCTTCTCTCACTGACATAGCCATGCAGTGTCTACAGCTATCGTCTTTGGAAACGTAAGTCTTCCCTGGCTTAGATTGGTTGGGCGCTTACACCGCCATATGTACCTGAAGTAGGAGGGAAGTACATCTGGGTCCAGTTGGCGATTCAAGTGAGATTGTCTGTTCTACTGTGTCACCAGCGCGCCGATTAACGCTGCTATCAGGCTAGTACTGCCATAGTTTCGTGTGGTAGGCCTCATTCCCACCCGGTCCCTCCTAAGCTGACAGAATGACCTGCGATAGTCACAGCGTCTGGTAAGTTCTGCTTCAACGACGAGGGTGCGACGTGAGTTCTAAATGGAGTTTTCGACGCAGTATTCATAGCATCCGCGTGAGTCTGGTTTGTCCGTCGCGGCCAGAATCTCCTCACCAACAAATGCCACCCCTTAGGTCGAAGCTTGGGATCATCGAGTTGGCGCTCCATCACCGAGTACGTGTGCCGGTCACCAATATGCTGGGGTGCTGTAGACTTACTGGAGACCTGGGAAGTGGGCTATGATGGTCGATTTTGCAGCTAAAGCTATCGGCGACACATCAATTGCAGTTTCGCTCGTCCTCACCCTTAAGAGAATGAGAACTGGAATGCGGCGGTACGTCTCCTTCCAAAGAGTCCCCACACCAACACTGACGTGCTTTTGGACATAGGACGGACTCCCTCATACGCGTCCTGACGCTATATAGCATCAATACGTGTGTATTAACTAGGTAGGAATATTTATACGAGACCGTCGAACTGTCTAATTTATGTTTCGCTTCCACAGCATAACAACATTTGGGACTATTATAGCGGTGCGCACGCCGATCCCTACTTTTCCCGATGCGAATGACGAAATTGGTTGCCCAGTTGGCTGCCGGCCCACGTACTCTAATTTATACACCATTCGCCGGAGTATTACCTCACAGTGCGCATTCTTTCTTCTTTGGTGTCATCCTACCCGTGCTAACAGTCACTCACTCCTGCAAGTGGTCTTCAACTCTCTGCTCGCATTCCTCAATTCTCGCGAATCATTCCGTCGAAGAGCCCAACCGGGCGAGCCGATGTCGGTCCACTTATCCAAGATTCCTCCTTTACCGTCTAGTGAGAGCAGCAGCGGGGTTAGTGGCTCACCTATTACTCCTGCACGTATATTGACGGGACCTTTGACTCGCTAGATATGCATCAACATCGCCAAGGAATCTGCAAGTGAATATGTGTGATGCTGGGACGCACATCAAGGTCACTCTCGCAGTGGCGACACAAGTACATCCCGCCAAGTTCGGCGGGCTTAGTCGCATGCTCTCATTAGCCATAGCACTCATGGTGTGCGTCGCGCATGCCGGCAGGCTGCGTCTTTGCTTTCATTTGAGCAATCAGCATGCATCTTCTAAATTATTGATCCCCTTGCTGTGGCGAGCTCAATCTCGTTTCTCTCTCGTCCTTCTAACACGCAGGAAGCCAGCATAGACTCTTGCATCTCCCTTGGGTTGTCGGTCAAATAGTAGGACTTTACACTCGACATCATTGATGCGCCCCAAATAATTCCTATAGTATATTCTCATGACTTCTATCTCGTATCCTCGCCCAGACCACTCTTTCCAACCCGACCCCTGCCTATCTCTCTTGCACCGAATTGCCATTTATTGCGTCGTATTGCTCATTCTTCGCGTCGTCGATCGCTCACCCGACGCGCGGACGTCGGGCAGCTCGGAAGCCTCCGTGCGAAGTTGAACGAGCGCGCACACCTCTTGAGTGAGACACTCATGATCATGGCGTGCTCCTGCCTCCTTTCAAGCTTCAACGGCAATGGCAAACTCTCGCTCGGACTCGGAACCGCGAATACCACAGTATAGCGCAGCGTGACCTCCTATAAATGCCGTCTATCTAGCATCGATAAGCTTGCCGCTGTTCGCGTTCCCCACACTCTGATACCGCCTCCTTAACATGGTCCAAGCACCCCTCCTCGAGTTCACTGCCCTCGCGGCGCTCGGTTTCGTCGACGAGACCGCGCATGTCGGCACGACCTTCCCGTCGGACACCGTCCAGCTCTCCAAGTTCCTCAAAGCGGAGAACACGGACGAGCTCGTGCGCGAGCTCGCCGCGCTCGTCTCGCACCGCGGTGTCGTGTTCTTCAAGAAGCAGGACCTCACGATTGGCGAACAGAAGCAGCTCATGATCAGGCTGGGCGCGTTGTCGGGGCGGCCGGCGGAGTCGAGCCTACACAAGCATCCTGTATCGGAGGATACGCCTGAGCTCGGCGCGGACACGTCGGTTATCTCTTCGTCTGGGTACGTACGCCTTCCTGGATGTATTGGTGGTCGTGTATCCTGTTCTGACGATATTATAGAGGGATTGCAAGGGCAGGCTACGTCCCTAACGTCCGCGCGAGCAACGGATGGCATGCAGATATCACATTCGAGCCCGTACCTTCAGACTACGCAGTACGTCCTCGCTATGGTTTTGGACTTCATAATTCGCTTGAACTGTGACTTTTGGACGTAGATCCTGAAGATACACACCTTGCCTAAGGGTACGTACCATCAAGCGCATCTCCATTGGCCAGTATTGACCTCGTAACCCCTCAGTTGGAGGCGACACCTTGGTACGCAACTCTTTCTATTGCCGGTAACCTGGTATTGACACGTCAAATTCCATCCAGTGGGCTAGCGGATATGAGGCGTACGACCGTCTCTCGCCAGTTCTGCAGCGCTTCCTCGAAGGACTGACAGCCGAGCATAATGGAAACTTCTTCCACGAGGTGGGTCGCGTTGATACACATGCTTTGCTACCCGGCTCATCGATTTCTTCAGACTGCCAAAAACCTCGGAGTCTCTATCCAGCAAGACAGAGGCAACCCGCTGAACACCGGGAATGACCTGCGAGCTGTACAGTCAGTAGAATTTCCTTCGTATGACTTTCTATGGCTTACTCACATCTCGCCAGCCCTGTCGTGCGCACGAACCCTGTGACAGGCTACAAGAGCTTGTTCGTCAACAAGGGATTCACGACACGCATCCTCGAGCTGCATCCCGAAGAGTCGGATCTCCTACTCGACTACCTCTTCCGCCACATCTCGGAGAACCATGACCTCCAAGTGCGCTACAAGTGGAGCGCGAACGACGTCGCGATCTGGGACAATCGCTCGACGTTTCACACTGCTACGTACGTTACGTGCTGCCTTGGAAGTGCTGTAGCGCAGCTATCGATATTGATACGACGCTGGTGTCTGCAGAAACGACTATGGCGCACACCGCCAGGGCAACCGCGTCGTCGGCATCGGCGAGAAGCCGTTCCTCGACCCTACGTCTCGGTCAAGACGTGCTGAGCTAAAGCTGACGTTCTAGCACGTTCTCACGCTTTCGCATCTGGACATAGTTTCTTGGCACCCTGTACACACCATTGTAAGTTGTATTGTACCAAAACGAACGGAATGACTCGGCCTGGGCGACAAAGCCAAAACTAACGCGTTGCGTCATGGGTCCCTATGCTCGATGTCAGATACAGAGTGCATACGGGCGCAGTATCGCCGGGTATCTGCCTGCTCCCGGCGACCGTCCTCATCGTAACAATTCCTGTCGACCCGCCGGGCTCGCCACGCACGCCGGTTGCCTCGGACGCCGCGCACAATACAATACTACAAAAGCTCGCGACAGACTGTACCCGGGGTCGACGATGCAGCTGTGGCGCACGGAAGCCTGCCACCCGGTTACGTGACCCACCGCCGCACAAAGCCCAATGGCCGCTCATATGCCCGTCGAGCTCCTTCCACGCTGCACGACAAAGGCAACGAACCATTTTAACAAGCTCGAGGGCAAAGATGGGCACCAGCAGTCCCCGAGTCATCGTACCGTGTACGTACGTGTTCGCACCTGTTCGAAGCTCGGACGCCGGGTGTTCGCGTCCACGCTTGGACATGGGCGCGCGACTCGGGCCATCAACATCATGCATCACGCAGCGTGCATCGTATTCGTGCACCTCGGTGTCACGCGAAGTTCCCGAGCCATCTCGCGTCAGGATAATAGCCATCTCGCGTCCGGATAATAGCCTGCGTATGTGGACGTGGACTGGAGACGTCTGCAGGCAGACAGCGCATCTTCTGCATCTGCGACATCGCGTCTGCAGCATCACGCATCTGCGACAGAGTGTTCGCGTCCCTGGGTGCTCGACCGCGGCTACGTGCGGTGCTCGACCGCGCCTGCCTCGTGCGACGTGCGAAAACTGGAAGATGCATATGCGAGCTATCGATGCAGATGCGGGTGGCACAGACAATGGGCGGTGGGCATGCGCTGGCTCGGGGATTCGGATCCGCCTCTATGCCATGGCATTGTTCGTGAACTAGGATGGTAGGGTCGCGTCACGCATGTAGACCGCGTTCATTTCGCGTCTCGCCGCCTGTAACTTATAAGCTTCTGTGCAGGACTCAGTGCGGGTGGCACGACTATCCTCAGCACCTGTGTTCGTACCCGAATAGCATCGCCCCGTCAAAGTCAAAGAGGCTCGGGTTGGGGCGCACAATACTCGCCAGCAGCGCAAGTATAGGTGGCATCGCAAGTGTAAGTGGCACCCATTGTGCGGTGTACCTAATTGTGTATGTAAAGAATACACCGGTGGAGGCAATCATCCCGCCGCACACGAGCCCGAGTCCGATAATCGAAATCGATACTGAATACCGAATACCGAATGCTGGATATCGAATGCTAGATGCTGGATATCTAAACGTGCCCACGAACTTATCTAAATCAGCGCACGCACGCATCTACATCAACACGCGGCGGGCCACAATAGATACGTATTAGACACCTCCGATCGCGAACCCCGGGGAAGGTGGAACGTGGATTCTAGCAAAGGACGAGGCTCCAATTAGGCTTCCCTGCTGCAGTGTGCTATTCGGTGGTTTTCTCAACGGTAAACGGTTAGCGTTGGGATAGGGGGTGGGGAACAAAGGCATCTTCATGAGTCGCGAGGCGTGGCGATCACGAACGACGCGTTGCACGATCGAGCGGCGGCGTGTCTAATCCCTAGACTCTTCTCTAAAGGTTGATGGTTGTCGGCTGAGAGTTGCTGTATGCGACCGCGGTATGGAGGCGCAGTCGCCGCGCTGGTGATGTGAGTGCTATCCTCGTAAATAGGAACAGCGCCCCCGCGAGAGTCGAGAAGTGTCCCCACGGGCGACAGAATCCTAGTACAACAACGAAGACGTCATGAGTTCTGATATGCGGGATTCATGCTCACGGGCAATATACTCACGGCTCACGGGCAATATAACAAGGTGTGTTCCGACGGGCTGGACGGTGTGAAAGAAAGCCTGATACCGTGAACGACTGATACCAGGACCGCAACAGGCCCCTCGAGACGGCGACGGGGGCGGTGCGCCTCACTCCGTCCTTGGGTCTGTCTCACGATCTTTGTCTTGCTTGGGCTGCGTCTTTGTTGGGCACCGTCTTTGTCTCGCCGAGTCTCGAGGCCCGGATTCAGAGAGGATTTGCATTCCCCGCTAGAAGCGAGCCCGAGCGTCCGACTCCGCATACCGGTCGTCCTTGTACAGCCGTAAGTAGTAGCTGCAGGGCGTTCGGTATCCATACACTGGCAGGTGTGAAGAGAGATAAGTACGACGCGGGCCCGGCGTGAGACCTGAGCATGGCCCACTGGCGGGACCTACACAAGTCCACACGCGGTTCAGACAAGTGGCCAGCCGCCCGAGTCGACGGCGGACGCGAGGGCTAAAGCCGTGGCCGCCACGTTGTCCGCGTCCACGGCGGAAAGTAGTGTGGCCTGAGAATTGCCTGAGAACGCGCCTCGGGCCACCCCAGGATTCAGAAGACGGCGTGCGCCTCGGGCCACCCCAGGACTGCGTTTTCTGGTTTCTGTTTCTGACGGAAGCGGCGCGGTGGGAGCCTGGATGGGGTGCTCGGAAGTGTCAGCGACGGGCGAACAAGGGCCAAGGGCTGGCGTGCGGGCCTGACCATTCACTACTAGGCACGGTATGAATAGCGGACGCTGCTAGTATCAGGTATCAGCCTTCTCTCGCCGTGCATGGTGTCCGCTGTCAACGCCGCGCGTGTAAAAGCTTTGTTCGCAGCATTCGTAGGCCGCGGGGCGGTGCTGCCCCTAGAAAAGCACGCATTGTTCGATGTCCAATGTCGAATGTCGTCGGGCGGTATGAGGGGTGATGCATGGTTAGTTCAGTTGGCAAGGGGCGATTTCCCGGGCCAAGTCATAGAACACGAAAACGGGAAACGTCGAAATGTCGAAAAGGGGCAGACGCGGGACATTGACCCCACGTTGTTTCGGCGGGGCTGTGTGCATCAGCACGTTTTCCAGGGCGTAAGGGAGCTGGGTCGCCAGATAAGGGGCGCACGCGGCCGGCGGGCCTGTTAATCCTCGAAAGAGAAGCAGATGCAGGGTTAGAGCGGGCCGGGCGCGACCCTTGCGGGTACCGCACTGCTGCAGGAAGGCGGACGAGCCTAAGCATAAAGTATACGCTATGAAGTGAATGTGCAAGGGGCGCGCGGCCACGAGTCGCTGGACTCGCGTGGCTCGCAGGCTCGCTCACACTAGTCCGTCCACTATGAAGTGAATGTGCAAGGGGCGCGCGGGCTCCGCAAAAGTGGACCTTTGAGTCCCGAGTCGCCTGCTTGGGCCCCAGGCGCGTCAGTACTAGCATCAGCGCTATCTGAATCGCGGGCGAATTGTGCCATACTTACTTCCTACTACCCATTGTGGTCGCTCGCAGTTAGCCTCGCCGTCCCGGTTCGCGCGGGTGCGTTTCAGTGCTCACGAGCCATCTGGGGATCAGAAAGTCGGCGTGATGGGTGCACTGATGATCAGGGGATGGAGTGATATGCGTGTGCATATGACGGTCGCTCGGCTGGGGTGGCACGCAGGGTCGCGAGCGTAGCGTCCAGATGTGTCGCGTCCATAGACATAGACATCTGGGACCCTACGCGGATGTCAGCGCGTACAGTCCTGCGACATAGACATCGCACGCACGCACCTCTGCGCCTGAGCGGATCCGTCCCCCTGGTTCGCCGAAGTTGTTCAGAGACGGTGGCGGCCCCAGCACGAATCAGACCGTCTCGCGTTCCATCGAACCCACGTGGACGCGCTGAGCGTAGACCCGTTCATGATCAAGGTCGGTATTCGGTATGATGTTTGTTCTGCAGCCGGCAGCGGTCAGGCGCGCCCTCCCAATCGAGGCACGTAGGAAACGCGACTCGCCACTGCGATCACATCCCGTTCCGGAACCCGCGCCCCATCTGGCAGCATCTTCCTTTGTCGGACACCGGATGGGACACGAGACGCGCACACGGCGGTGTGCTATCGCTGCAATTCCGTTCACGCTGCAGATGATATATGATAGATTGTGCTGCGCGCGCACGGGTATGAAATATAAAATGCCCCACCCATCGTCGCGACACTGCGTCTGATGTGCGGTGTATTACTGTAATTTGTGTGATCGCGCGACGAGACGACGCTAGCAAGGCCAAGCGAGCGAGCCCGGGGGCGCAACGGTGCCCCGACCGCTGTTTCACACCGCACCACAAGATAAAAAAAATGAAAATGCGCGCATGCTAGTTGGACCGTGGGCCGTGTCAGTGTGCCACTTGGGCCGTGGACCTTGGCACTGGTGTGGGGCGGGTGGCGGATGGAAAGCGACCGGGACGCAAGCAGCGTCAGAGCTAGCAAACTTCCGCGCAAAACCAAAAACTTCCCTCGCCAACTTCAAAATCAAAAGGCGTCTGTCCGCACGCGTGGGGCTCGCGCGTTTCGTGTCGCTATCGCCACTCGCGCGGTGCCAGCGGAAAAACGTCGAGCGTGCACCGCGCGCGACGTACTTACGCGAGGACGCCGGGCTCAGGCTCGCTAACGCCCCGGGCAGCGGGGTCTTTACGTTGTTCTGCATTCTTCGTTCTGCGTTCTTCGCTCTGCATGCTTTGCCAAATTCCAACGCGCGCCCGTCAACGTCACACCTCGGATATTAGCATTAGCATCAGTACGAGGGCGACGGGCAGGCCTAGGCGTGCGCGTAATTCGGGGCACTGAAAGTCTGAAGTCTGTCCGAGGTGCGAGTGGCACACCTTGGAGCCGACGACACGACGCGCTGTCATGATCATCTCTTCTCTTCGCAGGATCGATGGTCGATGGTCGATGGTCGCGTCACAGCGATCCGCCTCGTACGTATTGTACAGAAGTGCACGCGTGCGAAGCTCCCGCCTACCTACGCCGTGGGACACCTGTGCTGGTGCTTTGCCGCGGCTATGCGGACGAAGAAGAGAGGACAAAGAGGATAGGTAGGGCGCAGTGCGGGGCGCGGGGGCGGCGTGGGTGGGGCGTTGGCCGGGAGAACCTCGCTACTGGGTGCGCTGTATTCAGGATTCAGAAGAAGGGGTGCGCAACTCAATACACGCCCTGTACGAGCGATTGCGTTTATAAGTTACGGTTTAATGAGTATACAGTTCAATATACAGATATTCGCCGGGCCATGCACGTCCTAGGAAACTTACTCACATAGCATAGTCCACATCTGACATCTGACATAATTGAATGCGGAATTCGGTATTCAGTATTCAGTTCGGTGCAATGCGGGATTCAGTTCAGTGCAATGCGGGATGCAATGCGGAATACGGGATGCGGGGATCTGGGAACTCCAGTCAAAGGGGGAAGCGCGTCGTGTGTGAGATATGCGCGTCGTGGGTGAGATATGGGACGTGGGTGGGGATGAGGCGGCTGCCTACCGTGCCGGGCGTGCCACCCGGGCGTGTGCACCTTCCCATATGCGCGGGCGTGCGAGCTTGAGTTTGCTTGCGAGTTTGTCATTGACAGTCGCCAGTGAGTCGCCTGTGTGTGCGAGAAGAGACTCAGAGAGGCTGCGTTGCGCCGTGCATGGGCGCACACATAGTCTGAGCGCGGAATGTAGGGAAGACGTCGACTGAGGCTGAAGCTAGGACGAGTGGCATAGCTTGTACATGAGCCTCAGCACCGCGTAGAAGAGCAGGGCCCCGACGGAGAACCCGCGAAGAGTCAAGCCGTCTCGACCCTCGAGCCACTCGCTCGCTTCGGGTTTACGTTTGCGTTGTGTTTGCGTTGTGCCAATCCCAATGTGCAAGCGAATGTTCTTCTTCCCGTGAGGCGTGGCGGGCGGCGCACCACATGGACGACGGTTATGCGAGCACAAAAGGGCGATATGCGAGCACAAAAGAGGGATGTGCGAGGCTGAGCGAGTCACAGAAGCAGATGAGGGAGCTGAGCAAGCGGCGGGAGAACGTTGAGCGCGGGGGCGGGCCAACGGGCGAACGTTGAGGCGCATACTCGTGCCTGCAGGGGGACGACGGGGGTGCGAAGTTCAGCGTTCAGGCGATCAGGCTTGCCGCATTCGTCCCCGTGCACGCACTCGAACGCGGCAAGCGGCAGATATGCGAGCGAGATGCGAGATGTGAAGGAGAGATGCGAGATGGGAGGGTCAGTGGAAGAATCTTCGACGAGAGATATCGGCCGGCCGATCGTTTAGTCTGAGCCTTCCTCTCTAGCGTGGCGTCGCAGCCTGGCAGGGCACAGGGCACGAGCACGGGGACCTGACCTGCGTGCACCGATGCAGGCTCGTGAAAGCGTGAAGCTGAATACGGACGGGTGAAGCGTGAAGCTGAAGACAGACGGGTGAAGCGTGAACCTGAAGACAGGCGGGTGAAGATGAAAGCGTAGCGTGAAATGAGGCGTGAAGCTGAAGACAAAAACAGGTGAAGGCGCGAGGCGTGAAAGCGTAGCGTGACGTTGAGGACGAATGGGTGGCAATCATCATGACTCGACTGATACGACGGCCCTCCGCTGGCCGTGGTCGTTCGGCCATGGTGGCGTGCGTCGAAACACCGTGCAGGCGTGCGTCGGCCCTCTGCTTGCCGTGCTGGCCGTTCGGTGGTGGCGTGCGTGCAGGTCGGAACGCGAGCGGCGAATGCAGCGAGCGATGCAGCGAGCAATGGAAATTTGAACGTACCGAGCAATGGAAATTTGAACGTAACGCGTACCGAGCAACGAGCAATGGAGATGCGCAAAGAATAGCGTCGGGCGCGGGACCGACGCGCTCGCGACGGAAATACCGCCTCGTATCCGCTGTCTCTGCTAGTGCGAGGCGACGTCAGACTCTGACGGGGCGCGGGGAGGACACGGCGACGGCGACGGAGCCAAAACGCGTGCCTCAAGATCGACGTCTTCCCCTGCCCGCCTGCCCGCCCTGACTGGAATTTCGAATGCAAGATGCCTCCGCTCACCACTCCATCTCAAAGTCACTCGAACACATTCTCCAATTCAGAGTCCTCGAGATCGCACAAGTTCCGATGTTTGACTGTTTATTCAAGTAGAAATTCTAATGTTTATGTTTATACAGTATATCGATCTTGTCTTGTCTTGATCTTTAGCATTTGCTTATAGCCTAGTGTGCCCATACAACTTTTAGCGGGAGGGGAGCATGACCTACGACCTGGGGGGACCTGTACTAATAACACAACATGGGGATGGGTGGCGAACCGAATGAGCTGAACAGGAACCGAATGACCGAACACGATGCGAGGAAAACGAATGTGCGCAGGGAAGAAAAGCAAAAAGCAGGAAAAAGCGATGTACACGAAATCACAGTAAGGATGGCTGTATGTGCGTGGGTGAGGGCCCCGATCCCCGAGATTAAGATGCGCGACCGAGAGACGATGGTATGGACAAGCGGCCAGGGGGTATAATTAAGTGTGTGCAGTGAGAGAATCGAGAGTGAACGAGAATGAGAGAACAGTGAGAGAGGAAGAGAAGTCCGTGATGCAGCGACGCCGACGGATAATTAAGCGCGTCGTCTAGACGGGGTGCGAGAGCGACGATCGATCGACCGATGACAGATAGAGTCGGGCTGGGAAACCAGAGAAATGAGGCGGGGCGGGTCGGAGACGGGACCCCAAGGTGAGCGTGTCGGGCAGGCGTCGGCGCGGCGCGCGAGAGTCACCTTCGGATCCCACCTGCGCGGCGCACGCCCTGGACGAGGGTATGCGCCTGGACGAGGGCATGCGCATGGGCGCGGCGCGGCGCCGCAGTCGAATAGATAGACGGATGCGCGGGCGGCGGCGGAGGCGGCGAGAGGAGGCGGATGGGCCTACCAGGCGACGGGGCGCGCCATCGCGAAGAGCTCGTTGCACTTCGGCCGCTTCGCCGCGGGGTTGCGCGCCATCCCCAGATGGCCCGCCTGCGGCGCCGCACCCGTACTCGAGCTCGCACTCGAGCTCGAGCTGGAACTTGTGCGCTGCGGTTGTGGCGGCTGCTTCGAGGCGCGGTGCGGCGGGTCGACGGCCATGGGCGCGGAGCCGCCGGGGGTCGCGATCTTGACGGTGAGGTCGACCTCGCCGGGGGGCGTCGGCGGCGACGCGGACGACGCGGGCGACGTCGAGAGCGAGCGCGAGGCCTCTGGCGTCTCGGGAGTGTCGGGCGACGTGGGCGGCGTGAGGTACGCGCGCTCCGGGTGCGGGATCGGGATGGGCTGCGACGACGAGCGCTTCGATGGCGCCGCAGAGGCGGAGGGGATCTGGCCCGTGACGAACGTCGGGGCGGGCGCAGGCGCGCCGGACGCGTAGGGCGTCGTCGAGGGCATGGGCGAGGGCGCGGGGGAGGGGAGGGCGTACGTGGGGTAGGGCCCCGGGCCCTTGAAGTCGTGCCGCACCTTGTGCTCAAAGTCCTTAAGCTCGGTGGGGTCGACGTTCAGCTGCCACTCCAAATAGCTGCACATCTCCCTCTCCATCTGGTTGATCTCCCTCAGTGCAAACATCCCCTGCCCGACTATCGACCAGGACTTGTTGGAGTAGGTATCGTCACAGATAACCTTCGAGGCGAGCATGAATGCGGAGATGAACAAGCGGTGCCCTGACGAGCCGCGTGCTGCGGGGAACCGCGATTTTAGGCGGAGGAGGAGGTAGAGGGCGGCAAAGGTGACGGAGTGGTGTAGCCGCGTCCTGTGCAGCGCGTAGGCGATGAACAGGGCGAGCGGCGGCGAGGGCGTGCTCGGACTCGTCGTCGAGATTGGGGGGAGCTCTGGACACGCAAAGAGGTGCGTCACGAAATGTGTGCAGACCTTGGCGGCCTCCTCATGCCCGTAGTAGGGGTCGGGCTGGCGGTGCGAGTGAGCGACAAGTCAGACGCTGAGTATACTAGGCCTCTTACCTGCGGTTGGTGGGTGGGGACGGGGCGCGCCATTTTGCTGGGTCGTCGCAGGGGAGACGGATGGCGAGGCATGGGTGGGACGACGGCGGCCATGTCGAAAAGATGAGAGTCTGAGGAGGAGGAGGGGTGGGATTAGCGTCAACGATACTCGTGGGCGTTGAGAAAACGGAGTGTGATGCTAGGGAGGGTCGGGTATATGTAGTTTGGGAAGAACATCAAGGGCGGACACATGGCGCTGGAACTACTCGCGAAATCTGGCCACGGTGGACTGTCCCCCTAGAACCATCACTCCCGGAATAAGAGGATTCCCATCAGACATCCTCCGCACCAACAAGCATAAACACCGAAACTTTTTACTGGGTCGCTCGCACCCAATATCAGTCTGCTTGCCGGTGCTGATCCGTGCAGACTACCGAAGATTCCAGGGAAGACACAGACACTCACCTAGGCGTGCCGTCGCGGCGTGCTGCTGCTGCTGCGTCTGCGTCTGCTGTACAGGTGCGGGGCGCAGCGTCTTCAGATACTCGAGCTGGCGGACTGCCCGGCCGATGATGCGCGAGGGGGCGTGGGCGAGCGTTGTGGGGGATAGCGATACGGGGGTGCAATTAGCAGCGGGCGATGGTGGCAGATGGCGAAGATGTCTGTGCTTGCCGAGCGTGTACGGTCGCGGATATTTGTACGAGCAGGCCCGTTGAGTCTTGAGGGTCTCTTTGGCCATGGCTTTTTTGTGGACGCGACAGAGCTAGGCACTCGTCCCCATCAAAAATCTCCCCCGCCTTTCGGCCAATTCCCGGCGGAGGGGCCGCCCCGGGCTCGTTTTTTGCGCCGCCTTTCCTTTTTTGGCTCCCTTTTTCTGAGTATTATTTTTGCCCGCCCCGCCACCGTCGGCGCGACTTGCTCCGGGTCATGTTCCGCGGCAACAGTCGAGGGTCGTTACTGGGTAACACTCGTCGTTACTGCTCGTTACTCGACGTTACCACGCGTAACGAAACGACTACGGAATGCTAGAAACACTACTAAACAGTACCGCAAAGCATTGCCGCCATCACCACCCGCGCCCTATCCTGCATACCAATCAACGCGTCCGATACAGCCACGCCTTGATGCCGTATGCCTTTGTTCATCTCAAACGGGCCCTGCGTTGTCCACCCCCCTCTGGGCAGCACTCATTGTCCTGTTTCTTGTTGCACCCATTGATCCCAGTCGCGCATTGCATTGTTGTCGCCCTAAACCACTAGCCGCCCTCGCCCTTCGCCCTGACACACGGTCCACCCACAGCGGCAGCGGCAAGCTCACGCGTCCGCGCGTCACAAGGCGCGAATGCGAGACTGCGACTCTGCGAGGAACCACCGCGCCCCCAGGCTCGCGGCACCGCGGCCCAGGCCGGGCGCGGGATTGGCAGGGGCGCGCGGGCCCAGCCCTCCGCCCACGGATTAATTCGCGGTAGGCGCGCGTTGCCACTCGCTCGCAGACTCCACTCGGACTCAGACTCGAGAGAATAATAGTGGAACAACAGCAACACGCAAGATGCGAAATGCAAAATGCAAAATGATAGCCTCCTTGCGGTGCCGCCGCTGCAGCCCGTGTATTGGACACGACGGGTCGACGGCTGCCTCGCTCGCCCCCCCGCGATTACCGATGCGCATCGATGATGCGATAGCCGCGCGCCCTTCCGGCGACCTCTCGTCCAGTACCGCCAGTGGACTGCTAGATGCTCTCGAACGACGTCGGATCTTAGCCTGCGACGAGTTCAAACGTACCAGCGACTGACTGACTGGGTGCAGGGGTCGGGGTGCATCGTAACGGATAACGGCTCACGGCTCACGGCAGCCCTGCAGGAACTGTACTTGCCCTATCTGCCCGGCGTTCAATCATCAACGCGAGTCTGGTCATACGCTTGCCCAGCTCCAACGCCCCAGGAGCGCGTCGGGTAGAGGTGGATCCCACGCGTCCTCAGGTCCTCGAACACTAGTACTCGAACACCGATCTGGGTCACGACGACGCTTGTTGCAACCTTGGACGTTCGATCCGGCAGCACTACAGTTCGATCCGGCTGGCGCACTACACTGCGATCCGGCTGCGTTGCCCTACAGTACGATCCGACTGCTGCACTACAGTACGATCCGACTGCTGCACTACCATCCAAGGCCCGGTCGCAGACGCCCTGGTGCCCTCGATCCGACATGCCCTCGATCCGGCAAGAAGGCAGGCAAAGCTGTGGCAGTGCATGTATCGGGTCGGGTGGCACTAACCCACGACGACAGCAGGAATACACAAACTTACTGTGTGCATGCACCTCGGACGACACGGTACTCACATCGTACGACCCAGCCCACTCCGTGATGCTGTGCTGCTGACCATTGACCATGTTGAAGTCTCGGGCCTTGGGCTGAAGCTCGAAGCACAGTGCACAGAAGATGGGTCCGGATGGTGTCGTAAACTCACGAGAGTCATACGCTCATACCTACGCTCCACGTTCCAACCTTGTGTGCGTGCAGCTGACTGAGTACTCCATGTCCGTGCATTCAATTTAGTGTTCGTGCATGCATCTAACTTCGCATTCATGCATCTGACTACATAGCTTCTTTTCGCATTCGTGCATCTCACCGCGATCTTCAGGGCTGCACGTATCCAGCTCGCCGTCCGTATCCAGCTCACCATGCCATAACCAGCCAGCCGTCCGTATCCAGCTCCAACTTGCCCTATCAGCACGCCGTCCGGTAACCAGCTTCACCTTCACGCGTTCAACGTCAGTATCCAAGATTCGGCATTCGACACCCTGTCTAGCATTCGACGTCCTGTCTCGCATTCACACGTCTAAGTCCCCTATCTAACGATACTTAACTTCCAGCTTCGCCTTCACGCGAATCGTGCATGATGTGGATCCCTGCGCCACCGGCACGCAGTCCCAAGCCTACCCCTTCGCGCAGGGTCTTCACCTTCACGCAGTACCTGCGACGGAACCCTTGACCTAACGTAAGTTCCTTCTCCTTCTCTTATCCATGCCTTCCGAATAATCCCTGAGCAGTCACACGGACTCATATCTCATACACATAGACTCATATCGTCAAGCTTCACCAGTGGCGCAAACCTCCGTCCGGTCCTCCCGCCGTCTTCCGCGCAGACTCGGAGGCGACAGTCGGGCACGGACGCAACTCCGCGGTGCGCGGTCGCCAGCACCAACAGGAACACCTCGATTTAACCTTCAAACACGTCCGGCCTCCGATCTGGCTCTATTTTGCTATTTTTGCGGTCTTGCAATTTTGCGACAATTGCGATCTGCTCGGAACGGACGCCACGCTTCCGAAACTCAAACAAACGCCAGCCAGCCAACATGCTTGCGAGGAAGAAATAGGCGCCTGGAATGTGTATTGCACCTGTTTTGGACGTTGGGAGAAACGGAAACGGATGCCAGCTACACGCGTCGGTGCCACGGTGGACTGGGGCGCGGGTGGACGCCAGCAATAATTCGGGTGGTGGGTGGCACGTCCGAGACACAGCAACGCGGGACATGGGGCCCGAGGGACGACAAGCAGCGCGGATGGACGACCGACTGCGCGTTGTGGGCTGGATGGGGTCCCGAGAACAGCCATGTATGTCATCGTGAACGCATGCACTCACGACGCGCACAGCCATCAGCAGCTTTCCTTTCAGCTTTCACCCGCGCGCCGCACCAATCACTTCACCGGTCACCATTCGTCAGTCAGCATTCGCCGGGCACCATTCAGCATTCACGTCATCGGCCTTCATTCATACCTCATCCGGATATACGGAGAGTCAGGCTGCACGACGCGATGGGACGGAGTGGCACAAAGCACAGACGACACGCGTGGTGTCACACGAAGCCTCAGAACACGAGAACACGCTTCTCGCTTTTTGCGCGGGGCACGCGTACGTGTCGCGTTTTAGGAGTGGCATGCCCCTCGCGTTTTGCGAGGGGCACGCGCGCCGCGTCAACTTACGAGCAGCACGACGAAAAACACGCGTACGTGCATCGTGCTTTACACATCGATTGTCAAGGGGGAGGAGACCCGGTGACCACTGAAATATGGACTAGCTGACTGACGTCAGGCCGGCAGCGATCGCGCATTGTTCATTGTGCGACGTTTGCTGGTGAATATTCGCCCGCACATATTTTCCGTTGGCCCGTGCATCGTGTATCGCGCAATCGTGCAATCGTTTGTTGCGGATTACTGGATCATTGGATTACTGGATTACTGGCTGGATCAATGGTGGATGACTGCGAATGCACGCACGGAATCTGGTGCGTAATGCATGATGGAGCATGCACGAGTGGCACGCCGCGACGCGTCGTCGCGCGCAATCTGCCCGCGACATCGACATCTGCGATCCATCTTCCCGGATTCGTCAGATGCATCGGCACACGGCACACGACCACTATGCGGACTTTACGCCTTGACACTGGCAGGTGCGTACCATGCCTCCTTCATACCAATCTCATTTGTTACCCTCACCATTCCACTCAATGCCCCGAGCCCTGGCGATGCTCCGTTCGGTCTGCCCATCGTTGATGTACAGTGTTCTCCCCGACGCTGGCATGGTAATTGTCGGCGTTGATGTATTCGGTGGCTAACAAGGCCCAGCGCCGGTTCACGGTCGCCTCGAGCACCGGCCCTTGCTATACTGACTCTCATTCTACACATCGCGCCAGCCCCGTTCATCTGTCTGTAACCTGTGAACAGCGGTCATGCTAGTCCATGCGCAGTGCTTGCCCATCATCCTGACACCGTCGCCAGCCATGCGCGTTCTCCGAGCCCAGTCCTCATCATTTCTATCCTTCCAGATATCAGTTTTCCTCAAAGCCATCAAACTAGTTTACCTTCGGTATCAAGCAGCTTTCCAGACACGAGTCATATTGTGCGTCTTCCAGTATCAACGGACGTGCAAGACTGAAATGCGAGTGATGCAGACGGGCGAGACGCTTTCCTGGTCTCAGCATGACATCTTCCCGCCGATCCCACACGGCGTTTCGCTATCACTTAAACCTCACTGGACACCGGCTCATTCGCACCCTCGCAGTCGCTTGTCCACATATCGCGCGCATCCCGCATCCCGCATCGAACTTCCACTGCTCGGAAGTCACGCAGCACCCGTTTCACGACCAATTGCCCGCCAGGCGGTGCGCCTTCGCACCCCGACGGGCAGTGCGCGATCAGCTCGGTGCGGACAGCCCTGATCTCCGGCAGGTCGACTATCGGGTGGTTGACTGTTCGTAGGCGTTGGCCCGCGTTCTGCGAGCTTCTGCTGACGCGGTGCGTTTCTGATTGACTGCGCCGTGCCGTGTGCGACTGTTCCCGGATCCCTGTACTGTACATGGCGGATGGCATATGTCGGGTGTTGGACCGTGGATGGCGTCCTGATATGCACGTCCGAGCCCATATGGGCTCCCATTGTAGCATCACCGTGCATCAGCTTCTTCGCCCCTTTGTCAGGCCACCTAGATGGCCCTCATCTGTCCCAGTCTGGCACACAGCCCATGTCACGCCCGCACATCAGACTAGGACGGCCCTCAGACTCCCAGGTCGCTCGCCGTTCTATGCGGCATCAACATACGACGTCTAGCACCATGATACGCTGATCTCAGCTCGCCCGACCCTTGATTCGCTATTTTTCCGCGCGCCATCTGGTCTGCTCTGTCTCTGCCCAACATTCTGTTGTGGAAGGTTGGTATCACATTCGCTGATCGCGGCGACATATGCACCCCGCGGTGGACCCACATTCGGCCCTGCTGCGCGCGTGCCCCCGCCACGCACGCGCCCTTGACGTCGGCGGCCGACTCAGCTCAGATCTCGACGGTGCGCACCGGGGCGGGACGCGATATATGGTGCGTCGAGGCACTCTCGCCGATCGCGTTTCATGTCCGTTTGCGGAGGCGCCCCCGCCCAGCCCCCGCGCCAGCCCGCGCCTGGTGTCCATACGCCATCGCCTGCGCGCCAGGTTATTTCGACGCGTCCATGAAAAGCCTGCGTGCCGACGAACTGTTCTCCCAAGGGCCAAGGACAAAATTTCCCCGCACAGACGCTGCGTGCATATTTCCGGCTCATCCCTCAGCCACCGAAGCAGCAGAGGAGCACGGCGACGGTTAGGTTAGTCACTCCGCCTCCAGAGGATCTACCGCGATTTCAAAGCTCAAACTTGCAGTTGTCCGGCGTGCATACGGTCGCAGCCAGCGTGCTTGCTCGACGCGTCAGTTTTGCGATTGCGAGGTCATGGCACCGACGCTAACGCCGGGGGCTGTGCGCGCGTCTGTCAGCCACTACCAACTTCAGGCCGGTGAGCCTCGCGCAGTTCAGTCAGTGCACCGGATGCTGTGTCACAAACTCTCAATCGTGTATACATGCAGCACCCAGCGAGCCTTCCCCGCCGCAGGGAGGGTTCCGTGCCGGCTACGGCTCACACCCACGCTTGCTTCCGTCCGTACCCTGTGATCGGCGGGCGGACCCATACACATATCTCTACCGGTCAATCTTCAAAGACATTAGCATTCCAGGTATCTGTCAGGTTAGTACTTCCTGGCGGCGTGGACGAAAGTTTGCTGATCCTGCTCAGTCAGGAACACGTATGTACTCGGACCCTACCCCGCAACTCCCTTTCCTGACACTCAATACCAAGTCAATGCATGGGCGGCGTGCTATCCATGGGTTCAATGCGAGCGTGGCGTTGAAGTTCAAGCTAGCCCATCGCAGACAGAGAATAGACTGCCACGGCCTGGACACCGGGCAGCCCGCCCTGCGGACCCTGGCACGGCCGCACAGCCCATGAGTGGAGCTTCATACGCACACCGTTCACGCGCTGTGAGGTCGGGACACGGGTCTATGCGTGCTGCCCGGTGTGGCGCTCAAACGCCGATGAGCGCAAGGGCAGGGTCGTGGTCCGACACATATCGGGGGCAGGTGCCAATTGTGGCTGGCTCGGTGAAGATGGCGCGTAACGGGCTCGTACGGCGGGCACGCCACGCGCCATGGGGAGTGTGTTGCTGTTGGACGCCTGGCGGGTGGGCTGTTAGATAGCTGGCTAGCGCGCCGCCGCCATGTGCGCGGCGGGCGTTCGCACACCGCGTCTGGTATCCATCGGTGCGCAATCGTTTCGCCATTGATCAGCATCTCTTCTCCTCATCTCAATTACAGGTTCCGCCGCGCTGGGCGGTCACGGTCTTACTCGATGTGTCGAACAATGACCGCAGTCGAGCGCCGCGCTCCGTGACGAATGCAATGATCGTACTAGGAGTGGTATGTGGCAGATACGCCCGAAAGCACTACCGACGACATGGTGACGCTACACTCCTCCTCGTCTTCTACATGGTTGCGCTCCATTCCACTTCTTGAGCCATATCCACGCAGATGACGACGCCCAAGTCCCGAGCCAACTCATCTTAACCCCTCCCGTACATCCTTGTCCCAATTCGTCCGGGCACTGTGCCTTGACATCATCGAGCTACCGACCCCGATTCTGCACCCTGCAATCGTCGCCGCCGCCAACACGGTATCGCTGATCCTGGATGTTCCTCGTGGCACGCAGAAGGAGACTCCCTCCTAAGCCCGCACAGCCTCCCGATAGCGTGACGTCATGACGAAAATACTCCGGGTGTCCTCTCGACGTGTCGCGAACCGTTATGGTTCATGGTTTCTGGTTTCTGAGCGCGCTGACACGGCCGATAGAACGTTCGCGACGCTGGTGTGCTGGGGGATGAGAAAGTGGCGCCTGATATGTCGATGCATGGACGCCTGTGGACGCCGGACAAGACCAGCCGCGGTACGTCTCCCCGTCAATTGCATGTGTCGGATTTGACTGATTCTTCATGTCCGGTGCGTGAAGATGCTTCAGCATGTTACAATACACGAGCGAGCACCAAGACGCTGCAGCTGACTCCACGGCGCATCACGACACCTGCCTAGAATTGACCGCAGCACATCTTCTCACAGCGATGAGAGGATTCGGTCATTCGAGGAACCTTATGCGCGGGCAAGCTGACTTGCACGTTATGCAAGGGCCCCAGTTGCGGTGGTGCTGGGGACTCCAAACGGGCTTCGTGGTGGTAGTGCGTGTCAGCTCGCGGCACCTTCTGACTTGCAGACGGGTCGACTGCCCGTAAAGCGTGGGTCGCGCAAATCGCGTTTTCTGAGCTCTCCCACGGCGAGAAGCGTCGCAAAGGTCCCATGACAGGGTTCGACGCCGCAAGCCGACGACCCTCAGAACTAGGCACTGCGTACCGGGCAACCAGGAGCCGTGCGTTATCGATGGGTCACCGGTCACCTCTCGCAATCGAAGCCTGCTACGAGTCCCTTGCCAACTAAATGGAATGGGCCGTTATGCCACCCGTCACCGTACTTCCCTGCACCACATTTCAGTCAGTCTCCCTTTCTGCAACGCAGGGCACATCGTTCTGTGCATCCTTTTTACAGAGAGCGGTTAGGCTAAAGGGTGCGATGGTGTTGGCTACGACCATCATAGCGCCACAGCTATCATCTGCAACTCATCATTTCCTTAAGCCGCCGCCTCAGGCTCGCAGCCTGTGCCCGGCGGTAGCTCCGTAGCCCAGTGGGCTTGTGTCAGAGTAGGCAGGGACGCTAGTTGGCAGGAAGATAGTATTGGGCGTTGGGCGACCGGTGCGTGATCAAGTCCGTCTGCGATAAGGCACCAGCCCGCGACTGAGACTGATCGCGAGGTCCGAGTTCCGGAACCCACAGACACCCACTACGCTGACACATCCACAATTCCAATGGTGCGGTCGAGGTACGGAGTGCGATCGCCACACTGTATTTTAATCAGTATCAGCCGCGCCGCAGGGATCGCAGGACGTCGGACTCCTCCCGCGATGGCGCCTGCGGCAGGAGGGAAGTGTAGATGCGGGGTACGGTTTGATGGGACGCCACGTTCGCGCCACGTTCGCAGACATAATTGCTGATGCATGGATGGCTGGTGCGTAAGAACCCTTGCTGCAACCCAGGAGGCGAGCTAATATGGGCGCCGCGCCGATGTGATGCATGACAGCGGTAGCCCACTGCACAAGGGTTTGGCCTTCCCCATCTTGCTAGTACTGGTCCGGAGGTTTCAAATAACGGTACATTCGTTACATGGTGATCCCTTGGAAGTATCGCCATGGGGCAGCGTCTCAGACAGACAGAGACGCCACCTGTAAGTATTTTATCATTGGGCGCCACGCTCGACGCAGCTGAGGACACATATTCTTAGTTCTTAGTGAAGTACAAGGGCAGGCCGCCGGTGGTGGACGCTGGACGAGCGAGTACGGCCGAAAGTCTGTCAGGTGCAGTTGGCTTGGTCGACACATCTTCGAGCGCAGTGCCGCTCGCGGCTCCGTGTGGCGCCCACCCTTAAGATATGCCGCCAGAATTCTACGCAGAAGCGGGGCAAGCACGTATCGCATTCGTATTCAGTCGGCTCGGAGCACTCCTGGTGTGGTATAGAGTCCGAAGCGGAACAAGGACGAGCAAATGCTTAGAGACTATCGCTGCGACGGTGTCCGGCTGTCTCGTCGCTGCAGCCTGCATCCCCTGGACCCGCTGTGCCAAAGGCCAAAGAATGCGTACGCCGCCTGGGGGTCCCGAGTCAGCCAGGGCCCAGCGTGCAACAGCCTCAGATCGTTGATCGCCCTCGAACCTACTCCTCCAGATCCATCGTGGGCAGCGGGCACGCATAGTATACCAGCTAGGCCACGGCATTATGGGAGTGTGCAGGTGCCAGGCAACGGTGCCGGCACTCCGGCCAGGGTGAAACACTCACGAGGGATGCTGCGTTGCTCGAATTGCTTCTGGTGCAGCTGCACCGTTCTTGGGTGGCGCAGGCGTGCTGGTGTGCCAGCCAGCCGCATGCCCCGGGCCAGAAACGGCGTACTACAGGGCATGCAATGTGCAATGTGCAATGTCTTGTCGCGCTCCGTGACGATTATAATTGACGGGTGTCAGCGCACACCAGCCGCCGTTGAGCCTGAACGCGTGTTCCGCGCGTGTTCAATAACGATAGGCCCTGGGTGGGTACATCAGCTGACGGTACGAGGTGCGCGAGCCTGCTTAACTCCCCACCTTCTCGACTCGATAGCTGACTATCATTGCCACGCTCGAGTGGGGGCATTTATCACGCTCTCGTGGCGGCATTCAGATGATGGCTGCGATAATCTACGCGGAATAACTATGCCACTGGGCCCCACGGTGAGTATGCGAACCGCTCCTTGGGCAAAGTCCACGTCTGTTGCGCCCCGCGAGCTTTCCCACCCATCTTACCCCGTCTCAATTCCTAGTGATCGAACAGGGCTGGGAGGATCAGCATGAGTTGCGAGCTTCGCGCCTCGAGCTCATGTACTTTACTCGGCTGGTATGATTTGCTTTCATGACACAGAGTTCCGGATGACGGACTCACCACGCTATCACCTTTTTCTATATGCTAGCCCAGAGCATGTCGACTTCGACCGCTGCACATCTCCGGGCACTAGGTTCGCAACCCGCTTGGGTTGTTCTCGAAGACCTTCGGGAGCAGCGCGAAGTGGAAGACTCGAATCGAGGGCCATAGCGTGCACGATCTGCGCTCTTTGAAGGTATCATCAGCGCACGTCGCATGCTTGCACGATGCTCGACTCGGGAGACCTCGAACGTACTCAGTGAGTCGATACTTGTTTGTCCGCTTTGGACATGGCGCACTTTGCGCACGCAGGATCTACCGGCTAGATAGTAATAGAGTCGATACTACCCCGCCGGAAGGCAAGTTTTCTGAGAGTCGTACCTCTATGTCAATTAGTATCTCCGCATGTGCATTCTGTTTCATTGTAAAGTTCAAGGCATGAATGGGAACTAACTAGGTCCGCAAAAATTTTGCAAGTACTCTGGGCCTGCTCTGAGTCAAGGGCGCCGCCTCAGCGGGGTGTTTCATCATGGTGGCGAAGCCAGAACTAAGTCTGGCGCGTGGAAGCCTTGAAGGAGGGTCTTCGATTGGAGGTGAGTGAGTATATCCCAACGGTCGAGGGACCATGGACATATTCGCAACGTCAACGCTCTGAGAATCTTCGGGATCTACGAGTCGACGCAACGACTGCATGATAAGCAAATAAATACAGTAAGATTTCGAGGGCTTGCTTTGGTTCTCTGACCTTTTTGGGCGGTCAGCCACTCACATGCACACTGCGTGCGTCTCATCGAGGTGGTGTATGCGTACCTGCGACTGTCTTGCGTTGTCAACGTGCAGAAGGAGGAGCTGGTTTACCCAAGTTCAGCCCGCACATTCTTGTCGCGGCATTCGGGGTCCTGGAGGACTGGAGCGGTGAGCCCCGGGTCCCGACAGGCAGTAGATGCCCAAAAGTTGACGTGGACGCCTCAACTCTCCTTCATCGGCAGCAGCGACATGAAGACCAGAAAGCCACCTGTAGCAAAGCGCGCCGAAATCACCCAGTAAGGCCCCAACCTGACTCTGACACTCAACTGACACTTGAGACTCAGACCGCTGAAGGCGGCCTGAAAGTGCATTTTGAGATGAGAGGCAGCATCAACAATGAGTGACACAACTGCACCTTCAAGCCAGCTCACCCTCTGCCGTAGAGACCACCCTATATTGATGAGGCGAGTGCACTCTCCATGTCGAGGTGGCCACTGGCCATGGCCCGGCGTCTATATTTTGCCTGGCCCGAGCACGTGCAACCGTTCGCCATCGCGTCGTTACGCGTTGTTCTCAGCCTTTCCGACCCCGATAGCTCTGCACAACAGCTTGACTTTCTACCACGCCTCACCCCTTTCCAGCTATATTCTCGAGCGAAATGGGACGTGAAGCACAGATGGAGCAGCTCCTACGAGAGCTGAGCAGAATCGGCGATCTTAAACGAGGTCCACTACAGAAATTGGCGAAGGCGAGTCTCTTAAAAAATTTCGACGAAGGCTGGGGCTGACAGGAAGGTTTGAAGAGGTATGGTATACCGGCAAACATAAAGAGTGATGATATCAGAGCAAGATTGCGGGCGAAATTGGGGGATTTGATAGGGTTTGTGAACATACCCCGCCTCAGACTATCTATCGCTGACAGAGGCGTCGTAGATCGCTGCAGGCGAGCGAAACGGAGGGAGCCTCGGAACCAAGTAATGATGTTCCAATGGACGTGCAGCAGGATCATGGTGCGCCTCATGCATTCGTGTTCGTCGAACGCCACTCATGTGCGCCTGAAGAGCTATCAGTAATCGTGAAGGCAGAACCCGTTCCGACCGCCTCACTGCAGAGTCTGGCGTCGGATAAAGACGTGTATGAGGGTGCAATACCGGTAACCGGTACGTTATACGTATGTTGACCTGCCAGTCGTTACTGAGACCTCCGTAGAAGTGCCCGAACCGGCTGCACCGATCGCCACAGTTGCACAGCTAGAGCAAGCCGCAAACACAGAGCAAGGAGGTTCGGGTGTGCCTGCATCGGAGCCGTCGAGTGAGCCCTATCTTTTCGCTTTGATCACACTGTGCTGAACCGCGCATCAAGCTCCCGTGAAAGTCGGGGACGTGAAAGTCGAGGACGTGAAAGTTGAGGACAACCTGCCGACCAAAGTTGAGAACAGCCTGCTGACCGTCCCCGTGTCGACTGGAGGAGTCGAGGGCTCGGAGCCCGACCATGATACTCCGCGAGAGCCCGCAGCATCGCACGATATGGCTGTCGACGATACCGCTCTCTGCGCGGGTCCCTCTCCACGGACACTCGGTAGCACCAGCATTAACAACGGCGACGCCTCCGCCTCTGATGCTGATGCCCCCATCGTTGACGAAGTTTCCGATGCCTCCGCCCCCGCCCTCTCTGATGGCCCCATCGTCGCCGAAGCCGAAGTTGCAGCTTCATCACCCAGTCGAAGCCGCAAGCGGTCGCGCAGCCCGAGCGAAGCCCCGGCTGACGGCGAGCCCAGTGCGAAACGGCTGATGATTGGTCCTGCTCCAGCGTCGAGGGCTCTGTCTCCGACACGTCGTACACCTCCAGCACAGTCGACGGATACGCCTTCAGCACAGCCGACAAGTGACCCTTCAGCGCAGTCGACAGGCGACCCCGCCGTACAGTCAACGGGTGACCCCGCCATACCGAGCACTACGGCGACAGTCATCGCTCCTGCAACCCCGCCCTCGAGCCCTCCACCCGAGGCCTACACATCTTCTCAGTCGCAGGTGGTTCGCGTGCCAGACGTGGACGCGAGTGGCGCAGATAGTCTCCCTCCGCGAGTAGATGGCGAAACCGTCAGCGGTCCAACAGCTGATCCTCTTTGTGCTCCCGGACCATCTGCAATTCCAACTGCTCTTCGTCGACCATCGCAGGAAGCAAGCGAGACTGGCCGTAGCTTTGAACAACCCAAACCTCCCCGTTCCTCCGCAGTTATGGCAGTACGTCCTCGTCCTGTCTCGCGCGCAGACGGGCAGGGCCAACGGTTCGTGCCCAATCCCCGGTTTGCTGCTGCACCACCCGTGCCCGCGTCGCGCCGCCGCAGCCGCACCCGCACACACATCAACAAAGCACGCCCATATCCCAAAAATGCTAACGCCAGTAGTAACGACAGCGATGGAGAAGACACAGATCCCGATGACGATGAGGTTGAGGACAGACCCGCTAGAGGACGTTCTCGCCCCCGAACGGCCCGGAGGAGGGCGGGACCCCCGCCAGCATCGCGCACTGTCACCCGCGAGGTCCAGGGTGGCAACGAGAGCGACGGAGACGACACAGACCTCGAAGATGAGGCCGATACAGAGGACGGACCCACTAGAGGACGGCGTAGTTCCCGCCGGACGCCACGAAGGATGGCGGCGCACCCGCCAGCATCGCGCACCGTCACGCGCGAGGTCCAGGGTGGTGACGAGAGCGACGGAGAAGCCACAGATCCCGCAGATGAGGACGATGAGGACGATGAGGACGGACCCGCTGGAGGACGACTTCGTTCCCAAACGCCCCTACGGAGGGCGTCGCCTTCCGCGGGACACCCGCCGGCATCGCGCATCGTCACCCGCGAGGTCCTGCGCGAGGTGCAGTTCGCCCAGCGGCAGATCGCCGAGCTGGAGCAGGCGCTGTTCGAGACGGACGCCCTCATCGAGGCGTCGGCGAAGGACGTCGAGCGACTGAACGCCACGCTCGAGATGATTGTACAGACGCGCATTACGCTGGAGAAGATCCTGATGGCGAAGCTGAAGGACGACCCCACACTGTTGAAGGGACGGTGGAATATGGATATGCCACGACCATGGGACGACGGCAGCTCTTCGTCCGATGAGCAGGCTGCTCGTCGAAACCCAATGCACAGAGAGAACGTTCATCGGTATGGTGCACGATCAAGTGGTGCTCTGACGTCTTACTGACACGCTACACCTTCCTTGCAGCTCGCGACCCGGCGACATGGGGCCACCGCCATTACCGCTCAAGGTCTTCAACTCGCAAGCGGAAATTGCAGATTTCACACCGGCGCCGCAACCGACAGCGATATCGATGCCCCGACCGCCCACATCTCAACCAAAGAGGAAAACAGGGGAGGTCAATATGCTTCAACGTCGGGTTGCGCAACTGCAAGATCCGTGGAAGGACGAGAGGGACCCGCTTCCCTCTGGCATAGATCCCATGGTGCTCCCGCGGGACATGGACAGCGTCATGCCCAGTAGGTCGTACGAAGAACGCGTGGCGTGGAATTTCAGAAATGGGTACGTGACTAGCCCTTCTGCTTGTCTGCAGCCCTTTTCTCACACCTCGTCGCCCGCAGAGTCTTTAGGCCCGAGAACATGAACAGGGACACGGACATGGCTAGTACTAGTATGCCGCCGCCACGAACTATGCCGCAGCCGCGAAATATGCCGCAGCCACGAACCATTGCCCCGCCACGAACCATGCCCCCGCCGCGGATCCCGGTGCCAAAGATCACACTGACCGCGCCGTCCCCACCGACGGCAACTGTCCAGATGCCACCGCCGTCGGCTTCGCCGTCGTTGCTACAGCCACCTCCCCGTCCAAGCACACACAGATCCTCGTCGAAACGGCCCACGGAAGAGCATGCATCCGAGGGGCCCAGTCCGAAACGTACCCGCCGCTCTTAATAGCTCCGATCTTCGCGTGACCCACTGCTTACGCCTGGCGTCGCTCGACTGCATCCTTATTTCTATATATCCCCGTCACTACATATTTTCCCGCCCCGCTTTTTCTTTATCCTTTATTATCTGTGATACACGCAGAATGATCTGCCCCTCATCTGCCTCTCATCTGCCCCTCACCCACCCGTTTATTCACTCCACATATCCGCCGCATATCTACTCTACAGCTGCATTTTTACCCGACCCTCATGCTCAGTGGTCGACGCGAGCTCACCTACTAACCCCGTGAGTTAATCTCGATATCTACGTAACGGAACGTGAACACTGACCAGATTCTTACCTGCAGAAGCGTGACTTGGACCAGGGAGCTCGCCCGCCTAACCTGCCCACACCTCTCGGCCCGTCTACCATTTCCACCTGTGGCGCGTCCGTATATCATTGTCACGAACCTGCACTATTCCCCGTCCCGGAGTGGTCGGTTGCGGGCGCACGCACAGAATCCGTGGGTCGGGTCCGCTCGCATAACAAAATACGAATACTGACAAGGATTGATACTCGCAGAAGCGCCGCTTGGACCCAGAACCTGTGCCCCCCATCTCATTGTGTCTTCCGAAGTTTGTGGCCTTGTTGATTAGCTCTTCGCTGGACTTCCGTCTGTATCTTGTATCGTTGCGACATACGCACCGCACCATATCCAATGCGACATACCTGGCTTATCACTTTCACTAACCGCAACCGACCTTCAAATCTGGGAGGCCGATGGCGAGAGCACATACTACTCAAGTTGTGAGTCGACCTTGACGTCCACGTAACAAAAATGAGCGCTAACTAGGGCTTATATTGGCTTCAGGAGCACGACATCCTCCAGCGAAGGACTCGCGCTCGCCGTGTCTCAAAACGCCTAGTATCTGCTCACGCCTAACGATTCATCTATATCCATCGCGGCATACCCACTCACCACTATCACCAACTTACATCATCCGTCCCTCAAGCTTCAAGCCTGAGAGGTCGGATGCGAGCGCACGTACAGGATTCGTGAGTCTGTCCCAGTGCTCAGCGTAATACAACACGAACACTGACACAGATTTTGCATATTCAGAAGCACGACTTGACCTGAGGATCTGCGCTCTTCCCATTGTCTCTAGCGAGGTCTGCGGCTTAGTCGCACCGTACGCCTCACCCGCTCACCGCTCTTCCCTGTACCATCATCATATACCAGCATCCTATCTCTATCACCAACTTGCATTATCACCCGTCCCTCAAGCATCAAGGCTGAGTGGTCGGATGCGGGCGCACGCACAGGATTCGTGAGTCGGCTCTAGTGCTCATCGTGATAAAACATGAACACTGACGTAGGTTTCGCATTTCAGAAGCACGACTTGACCTGAGGATCTGCGCCTTTCATTGTCGCCAGCGAGCTTAGTCGCAACGCACGTCTCACCCGCACACCGCTCCGTTTTGTACCATCATCCTATACCAGCATCCTATCTCGTCTCGTACTTTCCAGATCATCGTCATTCTGTATTTCCTGAATCTGCTCACGGGAGGAATTCCATTTATTGGCTTGTCGGTTACTAGTATCAGATCGATGTGAGCAAGCATCTCAAGATGAACATTGCACGAGGCCAAGGCAAATTGTTGGATAGTGGGGAGCGGACACCAGCAAGCAATGCTTGAGGCTCGGGCCCGCCCTCTACTTTGCACGCAGCAGATACTCACGTTGTACCACCGCATCACGCACTCAAGGATCTCACACAGTAGAGAGAGGGGATGAGACAGTCCGCGACATTTTTTTTCTTTTGCTCGCGGACGTCGGACGTCGTTTCGTCATTTCCCCCGAGCTTCGTGCTACGTGCTACCCTACTAGTACGTATGCTACGAGATGTCAATATAAAGCAGATAAAGAAATATAGGAAACCGATATTGTGAGAGACATCGAGACATCGAGAAGTCGAGAAACCGAGGTTTGAGTACAGGTGATCTAACTGTCTATTTCTTGAGAGGGGTGGATGCACCGCGTTTGTTTGCCTTGAGCCTGTTTTACAAGTTTGTGGCGGTGTATGTTGGCGGTGGTAACGACTGGCGCGATAGCGGGCTGTCTCCTCTCCTGTGGTACGATCCTTCATTCGTTGGCAGTACTGCACTTATATCTCTTTCTCCACACCACGTCACGTCGACTAAGCAGCGGCAACAGCGGCGGTGGCCTTTCCTTCAGCATCCTTCTTGTTCGCTGCCGCCGCCTCCGCCTCCTTCATCGCGCGTTCCACAGCATTCTTCCGCTCCTCGACCTCCTTTACGCGTTTCTCCAGATCCGCCGCAGATTCCTTCGCCTCCTTCTCCTTTCCACCGCTCTCCTTTGGCTCATCCTCGGCCGCCTTCGCAGCGTCCTTGTTCGCGGCAGCCGGCACCGGAGGCTTGCTCTTGTTGAACGTCACACTTCTATGCGGGCTCGCGTTCGCGTCCGGCGAACCCGTGCCGAGGCCAAGACCACGGTGGAATGTGCCAGGAAGTACGCTGCGACCCTCGGGGTGCACGAACGCGCAGTTCGCACGCGTGCACGCTGCGCCGAAGCGACACGGAGTCGTCGTTGTCGGGTGCGGGTGGTGGCCAGCGGCGCGGTGCCCAGGTGGGTGCCCGAATGTGCAGTTCGGACGCGTGCATGCGAGGCCGAAGCGACAGGGCACAGGCGCAGCCCCCAGCTGTTGTGGTAGGTGCGACGACGGACTGGGCGATGAGAGGGAGGGCGAAGGGGTGAATGCTGGTGCCTTAGGGTTGAGAGTAGTATTGCCGCTGGTGCTGTGATTAAGAGTCTGGGTTGGTTGGTCTCCCGCTGTGATTATGACGACGTTGTGAGCACCAATGTTTGCATGCCCGAAAAAATGAGAGCTCATCTTACAATTTACAGTGCCCTGGCGCGCAGCCGCAGGACTGACGTGCGCTTTCACGCAGTCTTTGTCCTCACACTTGATGCCCTGTTCACACGGATCGTTGCTGAGCACAACGCCGGACTCAGGCGTCGCGACGTGCGAGGGGTGCGACCACCGGCATGTCGGGTTCGTGCACTTCAAGCCGAACTTGCACAGTGTGGGCGAGAGCGGGCGGGTTGGTGGGTTGAAGCCCAGCCCGACACCGGAACGGCCCTGAGAGGTATTGGATGCGCCGGATGTGAGCTGAGGTGCGTGAGGCTGTGGTGCCGCAATCCCTATCGCTGGCGACGGGGTTTGCTGACCCTGCCCTGGTCTCGGTGGGAGCCCACCATCCACAGGCGCACCTCCTCGTCCTGCACCATTGCCATTCCTGCCCATCATCGGGCCTCCCCGCCCGCGACCCCTGCCCCTTCCCCTCATCCCGTCGCCGTTGGGCATGCCCATGCCCTGCCCTTGCTGCATCGGCTGCAGTTGATTCTGGAACCCCTGCGGCGGCTGCGGGGAGGGGGTCCCAAGCATACCCATCGCACCCGCCATCTGCGCCATGATCGCCATCTGGTTCAGCATCATCTCCTGCATGCTCACCATGCCCGTGTTTGGCGCCATCCCGCCACCCATCATCGGGTCCATGGCGTTCATGTTCATGTTCATGGGGTTCGGGAATCCTGGCTGCTGGCCCATCATCCCCATATCGGGGCCGGCGCGGGTGATGTTGTCAATGCGGGCTTGGATGTCGTCCTTGGCATAGCCATTCGTGGTCCGCCCTCCTGAGCCGGGACCGCCCATGCGCTCCAGCAAGCTGCGGCCACCGCTCATCCCGCTCTGCATCGCCCGGGGCCCTGTTGGTAAGTCCATGCGCCGCACTTTATTGGGGTGCCCTGGAGACGGCGAGCGGGTTCGTTTTGGCGGGGAAGGAAGCGCCCCCGAGATGGCTTGTTGATACAGTCCTCCGCCAGGGCCCTGACGAGGGCCCGTCCTTCGGTTTCCGTCGGGTGTTTGTTGTGATAAGTGCGGTGGCGAGTCGCGACGGTCTGCGCGGGATGACGACGGGCCTGAGGGAGGGGGCTCGGAGACGTCTGAGGGGAGAGCATCGGCTTCCGAGTAGCCTTTTACGGCCTCTGCAAATAGCCATTCGACAAAGGATGAGTCTGTGAAGAGCAAGTGGACAGTGAGCGTTGATCAAGTGTGACGCCATGCGGACCAGCTCACCGAAATCAGGCCCAATCACTGCACGCGCGATAAGAACCATTCAGTAACCTCATTCTACACAGATAGGAATAAGACTCACGCTCTGTAAGCTCAGTCATTATCTGTGCTGGATGGGGAATGAAGTTAGCTGGGTGCGCACGACACCTCGGGGGTCTTGAGCAGATACACACCTGCAGTCTTGTTGTTGATGACCATAATGGTAATGTATTCCGCCATGACGGGGTCTGAGAGGTATATGAGCAACTTGAAGAGGATACGGGGAGTGGAGAGGACGCACCGGCATCAGGACTGTAACCTCGTTTCATGAGCTCATCTTGGATCGCAGTCTGCACGAAATTCAGTACAATCGCACTACGAGAGAGATGATGCTTACCTGTAACGTCGAAGCGCGTTCAGTGCCTATTGTCAAGCCGAAAGCCATGGTGTAAGTGAAAGAGTAGAAGTCGAGAACGCGGTCAGCGTGAAAGGTTGGGCTTTCGGCGTCTCGTTCGCTGACCGAAGTGCGCAAAGGAACTAGACGCGCTGACTCATCAAGAAATCCGTTCCCACGGCCAGATAACTTTAGTCTCCGTTGCAGACCATACCGGACGAGAAGATAGTCGTTCTGTCCGTGTTATGTTCGACACCCGCCGTCGTGCTCGTCCTCGTCGCGCTGTACGCTCCTCAGGTACTTATCTCCAGATAGATTGTACGACAAACGCGGTCTTATTCTCTGCATACCCGTTGCTTTTTCGAATGCATTTTTGTCTCTCGCTCAGTTCGACTCGCACCGCAGACTTGAACGAGTAAATTAATGCGAATTACGTCCTATTATACTTGCGAGGTTCCTCTACATGCACGAGGCCCGTCAAATCGCTTGAATATTTACTAAAATATCATGGTCAATACCGGAAGCCGTCAACGAGAATACAAAGAAAAAACCGGTACGTCCAGACACCGACCCGGAGGACAGCGAGCGTCGCTTCAAAGCTTGAGGGTCCATGAGTCACGCCGTAAGCTCATCACGCCGAGGAGATGTGGCGGCCACCGTGTCGTCCACGAGAAATGCGCGGGAGGCTTCACAAGTTCGTCTTCGCCACCCCGGGTCCACAGCGCACGCGACCGGCTACGGCGAGTCCGTAACAACGATGTCTGAGAAGGACAGTCCACTAGTAGCGTGGAAGCTGACAATGTCATTTCCCCGGGCAGATTTGACATTGGAACTGCTGTCCCGCACCGAGACCGAACACGAACCCGTATGCAGCGAGCCCCGCCGCGGATTCTGCCCGTCGTGGCCGGCCACGCGTGTCGCGACCTCCCACGGCGGAGGCACCTCCCCAGCCGTCGGGCCTTTACATGACTCCCACTCAACGCGTGCCGCCGGCCGAGATCGGGATCCAGGCTGTTCGTCCACCTGCGCCCAGGGCATAGGAGCGCTGTTTTCCACGAGTTGCTGCTCCAGGTAGTCGCACCGCCGCTCTAGGTCTGCGACCGTCGCTGTGTCGTCCAGCGCCCCGTCCTGGGCAGGCTTTCCTGACGAGGAGGAGACGAACGAGGTGCGCACGCCGAACAGAAAGCACTCCAACGCGGCGATCCTGTCGAGCAACTCCTTGTCCAACCATCTGTCGAATTTCATGTTTCCTACAGCGTCTTCTTCATCATGTTCTTCTGTCGCATCGACTGACGAGTGCGCCGCCAGTCCCGGTCCAAGTTCCATGACAGGCCTGGTATCCATTCGCTTTGCCCGCGGCTCGTCTTCATCTTCGTTTTCACCAGTCACGTCGTCTTCATCGGTGGCTTCGCTCCGAGACCGCTTGCGCCCGTGCGTGGGCGTTGAGCAGCATGGTGCAGGCGAGACATCATCGGAAGGAAGAACGGCGACAACAGGATGAGTGGCGTCGGCGCTCGCGTCGGTGTCTGTACCCTTGGCGTCGTTGTTACTTGCACCGTCTAGTCTGCAACGCCCTGGCAGTCCGGAATCCTGTCCGTGTGCATGCACAGGCCTCGCACCCTTACCCTGATCCTTTTCTATACCCTTACCCTGGTCACTTCTCACCGTCGCCGTCGCCGTCGCGGGAGTCGGACGTTTACTCTCGCTCTCGTTGTATGGCTTGGGGAACGTCATGACAAAAGGAATTTCTCCGAGGAGGCGAGAGATCTCCGCCTCTGGCGTATACTTCGGCGGCGGGGGCTGGCGCGGTGGTTGTCGTCGGCGGCGGCGCAACGTATCATGCACGGCCTTGGTAACGGACCTCGCGCGTAGCTTACGCGTGTTCCCGTCAGTTTGCACGCGGTGTGCCTCCAGATCGGAGTCCCTATCGTCATCTTCACGCACAAACCAGCCATCAGCACGGATGGGCGAGAATGAGTGGCGTTCAGCACACACGATCAGAGGATGTGTAATATATGAGACTTACAAGGAAGTGACGAGTGCCCGGACCGCGTATTCGTATCGGTATTAGTGTCCTGCGGTATTGTGGCAGTATTTTTCGCGATTGTCAATATTGTCGTCGTGTTATGGTGAGACGGTTGAGATCTGTGTGGTGGTGTATGGTCAGCTCCGGTGAATCACATCGAACCTCGAACATTCACGCACCTCCTTACAGTCATTTTCCGAGACAGCTCGACGTACTTGGCCTTTATGCTTGCTTTAATTTCGACGTTTTTCATGTTCGCGGGCACACAGTACTTCTATAGTTTGTTCGTTTTGTAAACATTGGCATGATAATGTAGCCTTGGATTTGGTGACCTGGGAAGCGCGTACCTTGGCGAGTTTCTGCAACGCACCGCGCTTGAGGGCGTCCATCCTGTCCACGTCCCGCTGCATCTGCATCATTTCTATTTCGAGGTGTTCCTCCGAGTCTTCAAGGTCTTCGCGATCGACGTTCATCGTGGTTTTGGGCGGCATCGGCGTAGTACGAGAAGGCGCAAGAACGTAGAAGTGATAACCTGGAATCGCGTGTTAGTTGTTTTCTAGCAGTTACCGGCCTTGGACACGATGGACTGAAGAAGAAAAAGAAAAGGAACGAGCGCGTGGCGAGGCGCGGTGCCAGTCGCACGTGCTGGGGCCATGAAAATCACAGACGCGCGTGGCCACTTACGAGGTAACCTAGTACGCATAGTGATATACATGTACGTGACAACGACCACCAAGCTTAAAATTGGAGCGAGTTTGTCGTGCGAGCTGGCGAGGCGACGGATCGACCTTGGATGGGGTTCGAGAAGAAATAACTTTGGTGCGCATAAAAGAACCGTCCAGCGCGGGAGTCGAAAGTCAGTCGGGGAGATGTGACGCCGTGACAGTAACACCCGTCGATGAGGACGCCCGGGGACGAAGTGGACCAACGTCTTCAACTCACCACCATCTTGCTTCAAGAGGCCTCAAGAAGAGTGCGCCATTTTTTGTCCATCAAGTAGTCTGGGCAAGGTCTCGGTGAACGCATGGCCACGACTTTGCACCTCTTCTCTTGCAGCTCGCCCACACCGCGGCAGCGCTGCGTATCCAATCTGCCAGCTGTTTCCACGCAAGACGAGTCTGACGCAGACACGGACACAGACGACATAGACATTTATGAAGAGGTCCAAACCCTACAATGGTCAACTTCGACCTCATATAGATGCACTCGATTCCTCGCAATCCTGCGATGGCAACCTTCTCTCGGCACTGCGAACAATAACACCCTTACGAGGCACCTTCATCTTTCATGAGGTCGCCGATACCACCGAAGCCTGACGAGTGATTCGCCGCTATGACGATATAGGAGCCGCGCTCCGTCTCCTATCGCCTCGGCAGTCATATACTTCTGATACGCCGCCTCCTCGATGAAATCGCTTCGCGTCAGTACCCCATTCTTGGGCCTCGAGGTGGAACTCTATCCTGCGTTAGGCAAGGTCTGCCGTGATTTCTGGCACGCCAAGCGGTGCGTGCACTCCAGGAAACGTCCACGTACCAAGTACGCGACGTTTCATACATAGTCAGTGATAGGCATCAAATAGAGGGACAGGCACGTCGGCCAGGACGCCTCCTATATATCACTGAAGTGCACCCTCGTATTTACAGTGCCCAAACTCTCGAATCACTGTGCACGACGTCGACTGGTCACCGTTAGCCCTCCAGCACCTGCGTCAAGCACCACTTCCTGTCGTGCGGTACGCGTCCGTTGTTGACTCTGTGTCCAAGTACCGTTCTGCGAGCTTACCATGGTGTATTAAGCTTCTTTCCTGAGAACCTCCAATAATGCTGCCGCTTTCGGTTATGCGGAGGTTGATGGGTAGGTTTTCTTTTTTGGTATATTATAACTACGGCGTATATCAGTCTTACTATTGACCTGTAGTGACCGCGCCTGTGCCGGCACCTAGAACCGCGAACAACCTTTCCTATCGCCGCAAATCCAGCCAGGCTCCTGCCGATCGCGACGTGGCTGATACCACTAGGTCCGGCGCTGCATGGTCAATTTTCTGCGACGCCTCGCGCAGGCGCGGCGGCAATGTGGGCGCGGCGGCGACCCTATTTCGTCCCGGCGAGGAGGATGTGATTAGGGGGGCGCATGTCCCAGCGGAAGCCGCCCTCACCGCTAATGATGGACAAATGATCGCGCTCACGCTCGGGTTTTGTTTGCTCGACACCTTCCTCGCGGAAGCACTCCGCCGCGAAGCTTCAGTTACGATCATCTCTGGCTGCCTCTCCGCACTCGCAGTCGCAGCGTTTGGCAGCAAGCTTTCGGGGCGCATCGTCCCGCCGCTGCTCGAGCTGTCTGGGAGGTACCGTGAGCACGGCGCGCTGTCGTTGCAGTTTGGCTGGTCGAGCCATAAGGGTTTCCCGGAGCTGGCTAAAGTGCACACTGAAGCGCGTAGAGTGGCCAACGATGCCTCTTTGACGACGGTAGAGGACCTGCCGAGCGGTGTAAGAAGTGTTCTCGAATGAACCAGGTGTGTCAAATGTATGCTTGCTTTGGCGGGGACAACTAGTGCAGGCTAGAACGCGTTGTCGCCACATCTGTTCTGCTACTACGAGTGCTTTCATGTACGTATTATTGTGTGGTAGGCTTGCTCTAGCATAAGTATGAGAGAATGATGCTTACAAGGCTCGACGACTGGCGTCTCGCGGGCGCTCTATCAATTTGTCGGGGCTCAGCAATCTCCCAACGCTTGCAGCATCGTGGCTCAGCGCACGTTGGACACCGCTCCGTCTTTCCTCTTCTCCCTCAGCGAGCCTCGTAGACGGCCGGGGTAACGACTGGCATGTTCCCGCTACTCTTGTGCCAGGGGTCTGCAGGCATACTAATCCGACGACGCGCTCTTCAGGTGTTCAGACACGATATCAAGGTGCGTTCCGCGGTTCCAAGTTCCGCTTCGTGCAGCTCTCTAACTCGGCGCGCTGACTCAACGGTCGCTGCAGGGGCACCTTCGTGCCGAGTGGCAATGTTGCTGCAGAATGACTTCCACGTCGGCGATGCCGCTCGATGAGCGCGCTGCAGGAGCGGCCGCAGATTTCTGCATAACCGCTGGAGGTGAGTCGTCTCCTCGCGCTGCAAGGGCGCGTGCGATTGAACTTGGACTGCTAGCAGTGCCAGGCTTCGAGCATCCGGTGCCTCGTGCGGCATCCGCTCGCAGTCCGTGGTTCTCCCTGCCCCCTCTCGGGTCGAGCGGTCTACATACGAGTATGACTGTCGCTCGCGCCAAGGCGAGCACGTCGCCGGCTGCCGCTACGTCAGCGAAGCAGTCGGCTGCATCGGAGACATTGGAGAAGAAGTCTACCGAGAGCGCGATATCGAAGGCGGAGGCCAAACGGTTACGGAAAGCAGCAGCCGCAGAGAGCGCGGCAGCAGAGGCAGAGGCCAAACGGTTACGGAAAGCGGAGGCCAAACGGCTACGGAAAGCGGCAGCCGCGGAGTCTGTGAAGACTTCGGAGAACGAGAAGATATCGGTCGCGGAGTCGACGGCTGCGACTAAAGAGAAGAAAAAGAAGAAAAACGAGGAAGATGAGGTCGCAGCGTCGACACCCTCTCCGACGCTTGAGAAGTCTGGTAAGAAGGCGGAGAAGGCTGCGGCTGCGACTACTACTGCTGTTGCTGAAACCAAAGCAGACAAGACAGGCGCGTCGTCCATACAGGTAGATAAGGATGCGAAAGTGGCTGCAGACAAGCCGAACAAGGGGACCGCGGCGAAAACTCCTGCTCCGGCTAAGCTTTACGAGAAGGCTTCATCGACTTCTTCGACACAGGCAGAACAGCAAGAAGCAGCGACCGCTACTGCGCGTGCTGCTCAGAAGGCTCGTATTGAACAACTGATGACGCCTCCCCCAACCCCTCCTGCCAAGTCATTCGCACCACCCGCCGTCTCAAGACCGCCACCGACACTGCCACCACCATCCACACCTTCGCTGATGATATTCGTCGATGGCTCCTTGATACCTGGTGGCAGAATCGGTGTCGCTTCCGTGATCTGTCGACCGGGGCAGCCAGACGTCGTGCTCAGGAAGCACTTCCTACCTAATCCTCCGCTCACCTCTAACGATGGGGAAGTGTTCGCTCTCGTGCTTGGCATGGTCTCCCTCGTGCGCTTCATGCGCACTACGTCCGAGCATGTGCACACGGTTGTGCTCGGCTGCGACAACCGTGCCGCGCTCAACGCGGCTGACCTCGGGCAGCTGCCTGTCGGACCATATGCCGAGCTCCTGCAGAACCGCGTGCGGGCATTCCGAAACTCGTACCCTGCGGTCGACTTGCGCTTCGAGTGGACGCCGGGGCATGCGGGGGTCGTGGGGAATGTGAAGGCGGACTTGGAGGCCCGGAAGGTCGCGCGCGACCCCGCGATGGCCACTGACGAGCGGCTTCCGGTCACGCTCCGCAAGATGGTGCCTGCCGCTGGCAGTTCGAGCCCTGTGCCTGGTGCCCCCGCCAGCGGTCTGCTCACGATCGTCTGGCGAACGCTTCAAGCCGCCGGCGCAGTTTTTGGTTTTCTGTTCTTCTTCTCCGAAACTGCGTACTGAGCAGTCATAGATGCTTGATTCTGCTTAATACTTGACCTAGCTCAGGGAACAGGTCTCAACATCCGTCTACTATATGTCATCAATCATCCCGCCGATACTACCGCCTTTTGTAAAAGCAAACATCCTTCTGGCAGCACGTATCATTTGTCTCCAAGCTATATTATTCGTGAACCAAAACTGCGTTCATTCCCAGGGGGTCCCGGTGTGAGACATTTTCCGTCCTGAACGCACCAGCAGGTCACTCTCAAGCGTACCAAAAGCGCGATCGCCGACCGTTGTTGACCCTATCCAGGCAGGATTACTGTCATATCCTCGCGTCTCGCTTGTGAGCTCATCCTCATCATAAGCACGTGTAACGCACTTCGAACTCAAATACACGCTAAACCTTAGGTCGCATGTCGCTTTCGTATCGCGAACTGGAAAAAACTACGCCTCTGCAACACAGCCGCTGCATTGCCTCGTCATGTATACGGCTATGACTTGGCTCCCTCTAATCCTGCGCATCTCTCCTCTGCCCTATATCACCTCCGCTTCAGTCTGCCCTTTCATTTCAAACGATAATCGTTTTCGACGCCATGGCTGACGTGGTTGGCATACTCGGCTTCACGCTTCATGCTGCGCACAAGATTTACAATTTGATGAACACTTTTAGGGACGCGCCCGACGAGTACAAGTCGCTCCAGAAGGAGGCGGACCGTGCACACGTATATCTTCCACGGCTTGCCGATAGCCCGAGATCGACCTGGACGGATGCACAGTCTTTGGCAGAAGAAGCCGAGAAACTCGCGCAGGACACGTATGACTTTCTGGAGAAGGTAGCCCGCAGGAATCCGGATGGGACGTACAGGCCTAAGAAGCGGATGTTTGCACGGTCATTGTGGACGGGGGACGCAAAGAGACTTGCGAAGAGTTTTGCACGTTTCAATCAGTCACTCGGCGTGGTGCTGGGTATGCACAATACGTAAGGGCTGTCCCACATTCCATTGCATCGTTAGAGACACATTTGACACGCTTATAGGGAGGTGCTTGAGGCCGTATCGTCCGAGGTCCGGGAAATCCACCAAGGGCGAGACGAGCTCTTAGAGGTCGCTCGTCTCACCCGCATCGCAGCGCACGAGTCCTTGACCCCTCGTCAAGACGCGAATCTCGAACTCATCCCAGAAATGTACGCAATGGTCGAGCAATTGGTGCAATCAACGGCAGATGAGCAACGCGCCGGGCACAGTCAGGTATTCGACGAGATATCTTCGATTAATCTGCGGTCACCTTCCATTCCCTCTCCCGTCCCGACTATATTAGCGTCCTCCTTAGACAGATCCTCGTCCCGCCCGGGCCTATCTCTTCACCAATCGGAAATGTCAGTCTCGAACGACATCTCTCTGGCTCTCGAGAGTCCTACAATATTGTCCCATACATCCCTCCATGGCGTCAATTGTCCACCAAGCTGTCGCTGCAGTTGCCATCGCCGCACACACCTGAGTCCAATCTGGCTCACTCCATTCGTCGGCGATGTCACCGTGCCAGCCACGTTTCTTACGTCATCATTTTCGTCGGGCTCAGCTTGCAACGACCGGAACTGTCAACGCAGCCACCAGCGACGGAGCCTTACAACGATCAAAGTCTGCTTTCCGACGTGGTTCGCCGAAGTTGATGCAAACATACGGTTTAACGCGTTCCCAGTCCATTTTGTCATACAAACACCAAGAGTTGTACCAGATTTCGATCATCTCGAGTCCGCTAGCCTCACCGACATTACGAAGATGCTTGCGGAACGACGACTCACGCTCAACGATGTCGACCAGCGTGGAAAGTCGATTATTCATGTAAGTGGTATGAATACAGCAGAGACACATGGATTCACCGTGAACTCTCAAGTACATGATGTTTCGCCCAACATGGGATGCTGATCTATCGAATCTCTGCTCTATAATCACGTACCTTATGGAGCAAGGCGCACCAGGTGATTGGTATTTTCGTGGTATGTCAGTATTCAAGTGCAGCCGTGCCCCGCTCGTGTGCAATTATCTGACCCACTTTTAGGACTGCAGCTGAGTACATGCTCGTACAGTCCATCTATCTAGGACCATCACGCACAGCGACCCTTCTGACCATCGAGCGCACCATTGTGGGACCACACATGCACGAGGACATGAACGAAGCATGGGAGAGCCTCCGGCCCAAGGCGCGCTGGACGGACCTCCACTGTCTGCTCCTCGACTACCGGTCTCGGCCCTCTCTGGAGACACTCTCTGCGATGTTGCAACTTCCGGGGATCGCGGCTCAACTGAATGCCAAGGATGCATGGGGCAACACTCCTTTACGCTATATCATCGACACGTACCCGGAGTTCGTGGAGCCCCTCCTCCAGGCCGGCGCGAATCCGTGGCTTGTGGGTGAGCTCTTAACGGGTGCCGCATACGTCGGTGCCTATGCTGTGATCAGTCCGTTGATACGAGTGGGGCTTGATCCAAACGAGCGCGATCGAGAGGGACGTGTCGCGCTGCACCTCGCTGCCTCTCAACTCGTCGGGCATACGTCCAGCGCGCAATACTACCGCACTGCACTCGAGCTTGTCCGGCATGCGGGGCATGCTCTTGAATGGAATGTACGGGATCGGTGGGGAGACACGCCACTGGACTGTGCAGGAAGGGAAGCCCGAGAGCATCCTCACGACAAGGATCGGCGCGCCATCCTGGAGCTCTACCAGGCAAATATGCACCTCCGAGATGCATCATACACTCCCTTGTCTCCCATCATTGAGCTCGAAGGCGGCAAAGATAACCCACGTCTTGTATCATTGCCGGCGGCCGGGATTGATGGTGATTTCCGCGCCATCGGCGAGCACGTACGCCTTGGTGCGATGGTCAACGAGCGTGATGGGAGAGGGCACACGCTCCTGCATCTCGTTGCTATGGGAGAGGTACAGGACGGGTACAATGTCGCGCTTGAAGTCCTGCGTCACGGAGGATACGGCGTAGATTGGAACGCGGAGACACCGGAGGGCGAGACGGCTCTCGCACTCATAGAGAAGCGGCTGGCAGAAACAAGGCTAGATGGCAGCGAGCGAGACGAGGCGGAGAAGACCCTCGATCTCTTTTTGAATCGCTCACTCCCCGTCGCAAAGCACTACGTCTTTCCCTGCATGGATCCCGATTACTGCTGGCGTTGCTCGACGATCGACTGTGTGTGCGGGGGCCTTCCAATCCCCGGTTCATTCGTGCTCTGAAGGCATGCATAGGCACAGCAAGCAGTGATTATTTTACTGCCTTGACGTGCGATTCTTGTCGTAACTCACCCAAGTGCGGCGCATACCCCCGATTCGAGCGTTCGATGAACTACTTAGTTCCTCAACTTGCAAAAAAAGCCAAAAGAAGCGGGCTTATTTTTTGTCGGGAAGCTATGACATAATTCGTTGTAACATCCAGGCAAAGTTTTGAGGAGCAGCGTCAAAGACAGCTTACCTGGCACGCCTACTTACGAGATGTTGAACCGTGGACGACTGTTTGATCGTGGATTATTTGCAGTAGAAGTGATGCGTGCTGTATGTTCCTCGTTAGGCGGGCTGACGTCGAGCTTGAGAGCACACGGCAGCCTGTCTATCACATATCGCAGGTCGCCATCGCATTCTAATACTAGTTCAATACTAGCTCTAAGGACGAACGTGGAGCGAAGACACAAAGGGAGAAAACCGACGAGAAAGGAAGGTGTCTCACCAGAGAACCTAACAAGTGCAAATACAACGACGCCGACACGCCGGCTCAAGCCCGTCCGGAGTCCGCCAGCACGATTCAGAATCAGCTCGCATCACGCGTTTTCGAGGTGATGATTTCCACAAGCGTCTGGCGATACGCTCCAACGAACGGCGGGCATCTTCGCGACTTGCGCCTCTTACTTGTTCTTTGTCCTCTTTATGACCGCATGCTTTGCAACCTTGGCGATTCGGAGGAAGATGGGGCGACGTTCTGCGCCGGGACACCAGCAGAGATAGGATTGGGATAAATTTGGTGCACCGGATATTTCTATGTCTTCAAGCATATGCTAACATGTTCCTGCTTCGCTCGCGATTCGCCTTCGCAACTGGTACGTGCACTCTAGATTTCAAAGTTCAAATATTTTATCATGAACATAGCTTCCATGCATCAGCACATTGGGGTATGTCACGCTTATGTCCGGGCCGCGTGTGTGCGCAGCCTCTGCATTGCCTTACGGTGCGTGTCTATCTATCATCTATCCCCATCTCCTTCCGCTCATCTCCACACTCATCCTCACGCTCACTCTCGTCCCCGTCCCATTCCTCCTCTCATTCCTCTTGCGCCTTCATTTTCAAATATGGCCGACGTTATCGGTATCCTTGGCTTCGCTCTCCATGCTGCTCACAAAATCTACGACACCGTCGAGACAATGAAAGACGCTCCAAAGGAGATTAAAGCTCTGCAGACGCAAGCATCCCTCGTCCGCGCGTTCGTCCCCGACGTCCAGCAGGCCTTTGAGAGCGACAGCCACCAACTCACGCCCTTTCAAGACCTTCAGCTGCAGGTTCTCTTGGAGCAAGCCACGCAGCTGTGCGACGAGGTCGATGTATTTCTTGGCAAAGTCACGAAGGCGAAGCCGGACGGGTCGCATGGAATCAGGAAGATCGTTTATGTATTCCGTGCGTCAGGCGGACAGGAGTTGCAGAAGCAGTTTGAGAAGTTTCTTACGTTGCTCACCGCGATCAACACTTCAAGGTTCGTGAATGACGCCTCGTATCATTGCGCGTTAACGACGGTTACAGGCTGCTTCGAGTCGTTACTGTCCGTACGCGGCCTCAGAACGACGCTCTCCTGGACGCTCTTGTCTCCTCAGAAGAGCCACGGGACCTGACTGCCCTCCAAGCTACTCAGGTTCGTGCTCTCCAAGTCGGTGCTGCGCGTTTGGTACAGGCTGCGGTGCAGGATCAACGACAAGGTCGCAACACGGTGTTCGACGAGGTGGTGCGCATGGACCTCTCTGTTCCGTCAATGACTGCACCGTCAGCCACTGGGACGTCCTCGTCAATATCTAGGCTAGACGTTGGTCCGTCGTCCCCACTTCTGACCGACGTCAATTCTTCCTGGACAAACGACAGCGAATCCCCTCGACCGGATAGCCTGCAGTGCCCTGGCAGTTGCCGCTGTTGCTGCCACCGTCGGGTCAACCTGGTGCCGCGCTGGCTGTCTCTGTTGACTGGCGACGTCTCTGTGCCCAGCACTCTCCTTGCATCTCTGTGGTCTTCTGGCGCGACCTGCGACGACGCTACGTGCCGACGCGATCACCAGCGGCGAAGCCTCATTACCGTCAAGCATTGCTTGCCGACGTGGTTCGCTAAGGTCAACGCGTCGATCGAGTTCGAGGCGCTCCCCGTCCATTTCATCATACAAACACCGAGAGTAGTCGAGAATCTACATCATCTTGATCACGCTACCTTTGAGGACACCCAGAGGATGCTTGCGACGCGACGACTGACGCTGCACGATGTCACATCGGATGGGGAGCCAATAATCCATGTAAGACCTGACAGAAATTTCCAAACATTTATGCATGTATTGATTGCGGAATCTCAAGTACATGCTGCGCCGCCCCACATGGGATGCTGATCAGTCTACTGTTCTCTCCATCCTCGGGTATCTCCTAGAGAGAGGCGCACCAATCGAATGGACTTGCGCCGGTGTGTGAGTGTTCGACAATATTTGGCGGCACAGCAATCTGACTCTCATGATTCATCCAGGACTGCAGCCGAATATTTGCTTGTACGAACCATCTCTATGGGCAAAATACGTGTAGAGACCATTCAAACCCTCATGCGTACCATTGTCGCGCCATACATGCATGAGGACCTGGACGAAGTATGGGAGAACCTTCGACTCAAGATGCATTGGACCGACCTCCACTGCCTGTTTGTCGACTACCGGTCTCAACCTTCGCTCGACACCCTCATTACCATGTTACGGCTGCCTGGGATTGTTGCTCATCTCAACGCCGAGGATGCGTGGGGCCTTTCACCATTGCACTACGCCCTTAGAGCCTACCCGGAGTATGTGGAGTCCCTCCTCCGGGCTGGTGCGAACCCGTGTCTCTTGAAGGCGCATTTCACGACTGCTGCAGAGTTTGGTAGCCATGCTGCGATCGGTCCGTTGGTACGGGCGGGGTGTCATCCGGATCAGCGCGATGGCCAAGGGCGCAATGCGCTTCACTGCTCCGCCATGCAACCCAGCCAGCATGTCCACAGCTCGTTGTACTATCGTACAGCACTCGAGCTTGTTCGACATGCGGGACATGCTCTCGATTGGGACGTACGAGATAAACGGGGACGCACTCCCCTCTACCGAGCAAAGCAGGCAGCACGCAAATATCCGAATGACGAGGACTGGCAAGCAATCCTTGAGCTCTACCGGATGCAGGATCTCTATCACGACGACCAGTACATTCTGTCGACTTCTATCGTCGAGATCGAGGATGACGCAGATGCGGCGTCACATCCAATGTCTTTGGTCACCGCCGGTCTTCGCGGAGATCTTGACGCCATTGGCGGGCTCATACGCCTCGGAGCAATGGTGAACGAATGCGATGAGGCAGGCTACACGCTCCTGCACCTTGTCGCGATGGGCAAGGCACAGAACGGGGCCAAAGTGGCGCAGGAAATTGTCCGACACGGCGGGTACGGTGTCGATTGGGACGCGCAGACCCCAGATGGCGAGACGGCCCTCGCACTAGCAGGACGCAGGTTGGCCGAAGTAGATCTAGGACCGCGCGAAAGGGACGAAATCATGATAGTTGTTCATCTACTGACAGAGCGCAGACTGCCTCCTGGCGAGCGCTACGTCTTCCCGTGCATGGACCCGGATTACTGCGAAAATTGCTCGTCGGTTGACTGTATCTGTGGAGGCCTCCCGATACCTGGCACCTTCATTCCTTGAGTTTCGTGCCTCCGAACTCCATATTTTTACACAGATTTCAGCTGTCGTCGTGCTCGACATATTGCGGTGAACGACCATCGTATATGGCTGGTAGTGCTAAGTAGCAGGGATTGATAAATCTGAGAGTTGCGATTTACGAACATTTATCGCCCGAACGCGACTGTTACTACTTATACAATTGCTGAACGCCAACACCAGCGTGCATCCTCTCGTTGACCGTAGCGACCGCCAAAGCGCGTGCACCGCGTAGCCCGCGAAATAATTTCTCACCTGTTTAAGCCCCAGGATGGAGTGCGGAGATCCTCACGGCGCCGGCCACACTGTGCATCATAATGGGGCGAGCGTGCGACACGTACGTCTATCCCTGTGGATCACGGCGAAGACGATGAGCTGTCTGTAGTATAGGATTTATTCGTTCGCGCGCACCCTTCGACCTCCCTTGACCGACCATTCCAGTCCTACCTGCGAGGCCTTCTGGAAATACGTCTGATTGTCTCGAAACTCTATCTTCTGTGTATAAAAGCCGGGTGATCCTATTCACGAAAGCTTGCGGAGCAACACTCACCATCCTGAAAGCGCTATCGACTCGCGAGTCACTCTGATGAATACGACAGCACCGCTGGCACCCGTTGCAGCAGTGGCTGCAGCAGTAAGCTATTAGAGTTAGTAACATGATGCGCATAGCCTGACACGGCATCTTTGACTCTGCGCAGCCCAATCTGACGCATCCCAACGGAAGCGCAAAGATAAAGATCAAAGACGTGAAAACGGTCTACAACGATAGAGACGATATACCGCTCAGAACGTGGCGAGCGGCGGGCGTCGCGACCCCTCACGGGCGGAACACGCTAGTCACACCGAGGGATGTAGAGCGAGCATCAGAGTTCCGGTCAGATCAGATAGACGGAGCAGGGATACTCGCGGAGATCGACACGGCGTGGGGCCTCATACCGGAGGGCGGCGCGCTGGATTACAGCGGATTCGGCTCTGATTGAGACAAGGGAACGCACTGGTAGATTAAGGAGTGGATGGAGAGGTCCCTGGAGGTAGCGCATCCTGCAGCATGACAATATCAGCGACAAATCAATGTACGAGCATACTTATCGTCTTTACTGTGCAACACGGATCGTCGAAAATCGCGAGCCATGGACCAAGTGACTGAGCCTTAGGGTACTCACCAAGCGAATGAAGCACACGACAGTCATAGTAGATATACGCACCGCACTGCATTGTGAAACAACCGCGTCGGTTGCCTTCAGCCGTCGACAGACGTGTGAGGTGTCGGTGACAGAAGGCAAACGACAAGTGCTGTTCTGCGATGAAATTGTATAACATGAAAACCACTCAAGGCGGCTTGCAATAGAATTAAAATGCTAGTGTAGGGCAGTATACATCCCCAGCCGGAAAATGAACCAAGCAAAAGAACACAAACTGAGTGAGTGGAGGAGGGCTCATTCGAGGTAGACGATGGCGGCATTCTATTGCTGAGGTGTAGATTGGGCAGACTTCTTCTCTTGCGTCGTCTCGCCTGCACTCTTCTCTTGCGTCGTCTCGTCTGCACTCGGCCGTGAGGGGTGCTTCCTGAGCTCCGACATCAACTGCGCAAACCGCGACCGAACGCGCTCCCTTTTCGTGTCGCGATCATTGGCGTCCGGCTGCGCGTGGTGCCTGTGCTTCCCCTTATCCTTCTCCTTGTCCTTGTCTGGAACGACTGTCAGGAAATTCACCATCAGCGACCACAGGTTGTTCCCGCTGAGCATGTTCTCGTCCGCGAGCACCGCCTGGTCCGCGATGCGCGCGAGCTCGACCGCCTCGTGCGTGTCGCGCCGCGCGACGATGCTCGACGGCGGCGGCTTCTCGTCGAGGTCCAGCGCCCACGCCCAGCTCCAGCTCCCGCTCGCCACGAGCCCGTCGCGCACGCCCTTGAAGGTCTCGCCCTTCCCCGTCTCGCCCTTCGACTTTGACGGCTCGCCAGTTCCCGCCGCCTCACCCTTGGACGCCGTGTCGTCCTGCGCGATGTAGCTCTGCAGCTGGCTCATGTTCCGCATCGCGTCCCGCTTCGCGCGCTCGAGGTGCTTCCGCCGGTGCTTCTCGATCGTCTTGTACGTCCCGCTGAACTTCTTGTCGAACCGCGTCTTCGCGTCGTGGTACCGCCGCATCGCGAGCTCGGACACCTGGCCGATGATCTCGGGCGGGAGGCTGAACGCGGAGAGCTCGCGCTCGGGCTCGAGAGGGCGGATGACGCCGTGGGTGGAGACACGCTCGCGGATCATCGTCCCCTAGACGCAGGTTAGAAAATGTGTACGGTGAACTAGAAGGCGAAGGTGGTTCACCAAGCCGTTCAGATAAACAACCGACTCGCCCGCTCGCCGGATATCCCCCTCCTGATGCATGCCGGACCCGCGGAACCGCGGCCCGCCCACATCAAGCGAGTTCTCCCTCGGCGGGCTCATGCTCAACGCCAGAGACGGCGGGGACGCGACGCCGCTCGTCTTCGTCGCGCCGTCGCTCGCCTTCGCCGCGCCGTTGCGGAAGAACGACCCCGTGCGCGGCGCATGCGAGCTCAGCGCCCTCCTTAGCGACAGCCGCGACGAGCCCGGCGATGGTGACGGCGGCACAGGCTCGTCCTCGGCGGGCTTGCGGCGCCCGCGCGAGAAGAGCGACGCGCGCCGCGGGATCGGCGGCGGCGGGCTGGGGCTCGCACTAGCACTGGCATTGATACTGGCACTGGCACTCGCACTGATATTGGCACTGGCACTGGCACTCGCACTGGCATGGGTATTGGAAGTGATGCTGGCGCCGGGGCTCGGTGCGCGCGACGCAGGCGAGGAGTTTGGGCGCAGCGACGCCTGCGGGCGCGCCAACCCGTCAACTGGCTGTGGCGGGGGCGTGGAGTGCACGGAGATGCGGTCTGCGTCCGTGCTGCGGTCCGCCCCCACGTCCGTACTCCTGCGCGACCCCGTCCCCGTAGGCGTACCGGGCGGCGAGAGCGTGATCGGGATGTCCACCGCATCTGCAGCGGTGGGCGGGCTCATGCCCGTGACCTCGCGGATGAAGAGCGCCATCGCGCGGAAGCAGTACTTCGCGGGCGTCGTGAAGGAGAAGAGGATCGGCAGGACGTGGGCCGCGTCTGCAAATTAAAATTCAATGAGAATGAGAGGCTGTTGAAATGACAAATACATGGGGACGAAGCCAAGGAGATGGGGACAAGGGGACGAAGACAAGGAGATGGGGACGCACCATCGTATACTTGTAGGTGCACCGGCGTCGGCTGGGGGATGCGTTCTTCGATCCCGTTCAGCGCGGGGTACATATCGCGCGCTTGCTGCGTTATCGGGTAGTCCTCCGGGTGTGCAGCCTTATGCGCGCTGTGCATTATAACTCAGCAGTAGCCGACGAGTAAAACAAAGGGCCACTCACAAATAAATAATCTCGTCCCTCAACACCTCCGCGTCGCCGGCGATGACGTGCAGCGGCGGAAGGCCGCCGAGGTACGACACGACGGGGCTGACCAGGGGGTGCGCGAGCAGGGTGTTCGGCGTGTAGAGGTGGATCTGCTCGTGGATGCTGAGCTCCTCGCCGGTTTTTGTCACGCAGGTCACCGTCTGGTCCGTGACGCCCGATTGGATGACCGGCAGCGATGCGGTCGACCCGAGGTGCAGCGTCTGCCCCGTCTGCGGGAGCCGCACGTCGCCGCCCGGGCTGCTGCTGTGGTTGTGCGTGCTACTCGGGGCGGGCGCGGAGAGCGTGACCGCCTGCCGGATGCGCGCGCGCAGGCCCTCGCGCACGCGCACCTGCACGTCGTCGGGCGGCGCGGGCCACAGCGTGGACGGCTTGTAGAAGGAGAGGCCGTACGGCGGGATGACGTCCGTCGCGGTGTTCGTGTGCACGCTCGGGAACGAGTGCGTGAGGTCGCACCACGGCGACACGAGCACGCCGCCCGCGGGCAGCGGGAGCCCGACGTCGCGTAGCACCTGCAGCAGCGCGAGCGTCAGCCCGCCGCCCGCGGAGTCGCCGGAGACGACGATGTGCGCGGGGGGCACGGGGCGGTGCGCGGCGCCGGGGGGCGGGCGGATGAGGAAGAGGTACGCGGCGAGCAGGTCCTGCAGCGCGCAGGGGAAGGGGTACTGCGGCGCGAGGCGGTAGTTGATGGCGAAGACGCGTCCGTTGATCTTGCGCGCGAGCCGCTGGATCGCGTACCGCTCCTGGTCGACGCTGCCGAAGTAGTAGCCCCCGCCGTGCGTGTACAGGATGCAGCGCATCTCGTCCATGCGCGGCTCGTAGCACGCGGGCTGCGCGTCGGTGTCCGCGCTCGCGCGCGGCGAGGCGGGGGGCACGCTCTCCTTGCGCCGCTCGTGCAGGCTCGACCGCTCGCGTTCGTGCGCCTTGTACTTCTTCTCGTTCTCCTGCCAGTCTTTCTTGGCCGCGATCCACTCCGCATCGACGCCCTTGACGCCGCGCACCTGCCACCACTTGGTCCCGCCGACCAGCTTCTTCGTCATCTCCTCCCCGCCCAGGGCCCGCACCACGATCTCTGCCGCCGTGTCGCAGCACGACATGGGCACGACCAGGCGGACGACGGTGACCCATGGCGGCGACGGCGTGCGCGTGTTTGAGAATTGCTGCAGTTCTTCTACGGGGTGTCTAGACGGCCTCAGATGTCAATCAGCGCGACCGATGGGGCTGCTCACTTTGTCGATGCCTCTAGAAACGTCTGCAGGCCGGTCAGCGACGTCCGCTGAGGGCGTGGAGGGCGCGCACCTTGACGATAATGAAGGCCTCGTCGTACAGCAGCTCGTCTTTCCTGAGCTTGGTCGTGGTGCTGTCCTTGACCAAGCGTTCAAAGTAGTGTTTGACGAGGGTTTCGAAGAGCAGTGGTCCGAGCTTTGCCCCGGTCTCGCGAGTGAGGGAGTTGACCATCGCGGTTGTTGGGAGGATGCGCGGCGGCGACGGCGAGGGGCATAGCCAAGGACGTTATGGGCGATCACGAGAGCCCGGGCGCATAAGCGACCGCGCACCGGATTTGGTCGGCCTTGCTGTTTCACCCCATCCACCATCGAGACTAAGACGAAGAGGTGTTGGACGCGACAGTAGGACCTGGGATGACTTCGCGGGAGTTCGCAGGGCATCGTAGCCGAAGGTCTCACTGATGGCGAGTTCTGGCGGCGCTCGAGGTGGCGGCAGATGGACACCAATCAACGATGTACGAGCGTGCGCATCGACCTGTCTGCCTCGTCATGGAGGCCAAGGGAAGAGCCTATTTCGATTGATGGTTCGGGTGCACTGGCAAGACGAAGGATCTTGGTACGTCTCTTTTGACTTTTTCCTGCCTTTTGTCTAACGCTAGCATCTTCGCCGAAAGTGATCACGCTTGATGCGTCGAGCACCAGTATCTCGACAAATGCGCCCGCCTTGCAAGCCTTTTCCCATACAATGTACAGGAAATGTATGTGGTGCAAGACGCGTCGAACACCACGTACACAATTCGCGAACATCCATCTTCGGGCGCGGACTCGGCCGTCCGCACCAGCCGATGACTATCCCTTCAATGGCGCGTCTCGTCTATTCGTGGTACGTCTGGTGCTGCTCTACTGTAGACGTGCGTACATGGTTACCTTCAGACTTAGCCAAAAGTCTCGCTATGGCCCGGGCACATTCTGCCCAAAGCATGGCGTCGCCTGAACGCCCTTACCGGGTAGCTCACGGCTATCTTAGTGTCCTAAGGTCCTCGTAATCTTGCACGCAAGGCTATACAGCGAGATGTGCACGTCGTTATCGGTCACAGCGGCCCCTGCATTGACCTCGGCGATTTGTTCGCAGGCCACGGCTGACACCAACTGGTGATAGTTCGTCGCGCTTTATTCGAGACAAACAGGCCGCATCACATCCTACATCCATGAAGCTGGGTACCAATGCATACCACCACGACCTTGCATACTTCAGCATACTTCGCGTACATATGGATGCACATAGGTGCGCGAGTCCGAGTCTATGATGACGCTGCTCAGGGATGATCCCAGCAGTGCTCGCAAATCCAATTCTAATCTAATCTTATCAAATCCGGCCTTCCATCGCATCTTATCAGCATCGCTCGTCCACTAATGGCAACGGAGATCTACATCTTGCGCCACACGAGCGCCCAAGCCGCTGTGCAGATATCGCAGTCGAGTCCATAGGAAAGCGACGTAAAAATCGCCAGGCGTGAGTGAATTTCGGGTTTATATCTTCCCCCACGGTCGGTGGATGATGAGATGCCGCGACAGGACGAGCAGGAGGACGGAGACCATGACGCTCGAGCCTGCAAGATGTATCATGTCTATGAGCGCGCCGCACTGAGGAAGGGGAGCTTCGCCGGGAGACCGGAGTCGGACCCACCTGCATAGTAGCCCACGACCTTGAACGCGCCCGTCGCGGTGTTGATGGCGCCCGATATCGGCGGGCCCGCGAGCGCGCCCAGCGCGAGGATCGTGAAGAACATCCCGAGGCGCATGCCCACGTCGTACCGGTCTCCCATCTCGATCAGCGGCGCGGCGAGCATCGACACGAACACGCCCGACGATATTCTGTTCGCCACAGGCACAGGTTAAAAGACAGCATGTAAGTATCACACTAGGCGAGGAATGGGAGGAAGGAGGAAGAGGCGGCAGAGACTCGGACGCACCCGTAGATGATGCTGATCGCAATGTACCCACCCTTGGAGGTCACGAACGGCCAGATGTACGTGAGCACGCCCGCGACCGTCGTTGCCGGTATCAGGACGTTCAGCGGGCCGAAGCGGTCGGCCAGCAGCCCCGCGGATATCCGGCCGAGGGCGGATGCGGCGTTCGCGATGGACACGAGGTAGAAGGAGAAGTTCGCGTCCACGCCGACGGACGTCGCGCTGATGGTGATATAGGTGAGGACCTAGTTATAATGTAGGTCGATGAGTCGTCGCCGTCAGAAACAGAGACCTTTAGACCACAGTAATCCTCAAACTTGGCACGCACCGTGTACAGGCCGAGAAACGTCACGAACCCCGCGCCGCAATACACAGTATACGGCGGGGACCGGAACGCGTGCAGGTTGACGAAGGGGCCGGAGTTCTGCTTTGGGGGCAGACGGCGCTCGAGCGTGAGGTTCGTCACCGTGAGCGCTGCAAGCAGGATGAACGCGATGATCCGCATTGTCCAGGGGAAGCTGCGGATATTCGCGATTAGAGTTGCTGTTTGAATGTTCGAGTAGTAGGAGACAGACGGCTCACCCAACCTTCTGGATGAGATTTCGGGCTGCAATGGGGAAGATGGTCCCGCCGCCACTCGAGCCGACCGCGACGATGCCGAGCGCGAGCCCTTTTCTCCGCTTGAACCAGTGTGCGACGACACTCGTCGTGGGGCCAAATATCACCCCGCATGACAACTTCCGGAGTCGGCGTCGTTATCAGTGCGTGTCCAACACAGATTTCTAGAAAAAGACGCTCATCCCGACGGCGAAGCCTTGGCAGAGGAGAAATTGCCAGTACTCTTTGCATTGGGCGATAAGCATCGTGACCACCACGAGGAACACGGATGCAATTAAGATCGGCAGCTTCAAGGTGCCCATGTCGAATAAGCGGCCTGTGATGAGGCCAGGCACGAAGATCAACGCATACTATAGACCGGAATCAGTACTTGAAGCGTAAATAGAAGCACTGTACATACTTGGACGGATCCAATCCACGCGCTATTCGTGATGAGATTAGCCGCAGCGCTGTAAGGATCGCGATGACGCTACATACATTGTCGACGGCGGTGTCGTACGCAACAGAGTTTGCTCATAATATGCTTGAAACACCTAACAAAAATCCGTCAAGTTTCTCAGACCATCCATTGGCGGAACGACTTACGCCCCATGCATTCACAAACCCAAACGTTGCGAATGTACCGAACGCGGACTGCAGACGCCGTCGGAAATCATCAGCACGAGACTGCTAAGCGGCGTGACATACTACTCACCCCCAGGACTACAAGCCACGCTTTCATGCCACCTTCTGGGAAGTCGTCGTACGTATCCACAGCTACCTGCGGTGCGTCCGAGGCTGCGTCTGCACTTCCCGGCTCTGTGTCCTTTTTCTCCGAGAGCACCTGGGTGGACGCGCCTGCGGCCTCGCGGACTGTCTTCTCGTCGTCCGCAGGCTCCGGTATCTGAATCGCGGCCACCGCTTCAACCGAACGTCGCGGCGTCGACGACATCGTGTCTGCGTCTGTAGGCAATGTTCCTGGCTCTTGAGGGTGCGTTCTGGCGACGCACCAAAATAAATCAGCCCTCCAAGGCGAGCACTCGACATGTATATATAATACAACCTACCGCGCTGTGTTCATGCAACGCGGATGACAGAGCGAGGGCGCAAGGGACGTCGAGTAAGGTTTCCGATGCCCGCTTCTTTCGTCTGTACAGCTGTGCGAACTCCGGGGTCGTCGCGCGCTGGGTGTGATGAGGGCCCAAGGCGCTGGGCGCTGACTCGACGGTGGGCGCGTGAGGGTTTTGCAGCGGTGAAAGGCGATCCAGCCGCGCGTGTCTGGTGTGGCGGATTCGGCACGGGCCGTGGTGCCGGCAGACCTGTGCGGTACTCGTCGGCACGGGAAAGCCATAATCGGCACGCACACACTTGCCCAGCGATGCGCAACTTGCGGGGGCTGGCGTAAAATGTCGCCTGTGATAATGACAAGCACAATGTGCAGCCAGAGATGTAAGCATATCGAGCTCTTAGGCTAGTACAGGGAGACCATGTCGGGAAGTATTGGCCGAGGTGCAGAGGGAAAGCGCGCACCTGCATCAGCAAAAAAATCAAGAATTTACCTAGCATTGCATTGCCAGCGAAAGGCCGCAGGCAATGCAGAATGTCGTCGGGATGGTGCCACGTTTGCGTGGGATGGTATCAGAGGGTTCGTCGATTGCAAGATCCGCCAGATCGAGGTGAGATTGCAGCGGTCTGCAGACCGTGACGATCTGGCGTCGATTGTCAGCCAGGACGAGCTCTGCCATCCATTGCCATCGACCCCGGACATTGCCGAGCGCTGCAGTTCTGGGTTATCCCATGCGAGGGTTAGGAGAGCGCTGGAAAGGACCAGCTCGCATCGCAAAGGCGCGTCGGGCTCGCGCGTGTACTCGTAGCCAGAAAATTAGCGTAGCATTCATTTGTATCGTACTGTAGGTAAGAGCTACACGAGTAATGGAATATATGAAGGCGTATGAAGCAGTGCAAAGCGACGCGCGAGGGGTATTGGGATGATGCAGGGCACGCCGCGAACATGAAACATCGACGAGGGACAAAAGGATAGCGTACCAGCGACAGCGGAGGGTTCAATCAGCACGAGTGGGACTCGGGGGACACAGTTTCGGACGGAATACACGATTGATGCGACGACTAGTAGCGTTTGCGCTTGCGACCTGTTCACTCGTCAGCGACGAGTACTGCATGCGATCGAAACACGACGCACTTTTCTTCGACGGCGGGGCGGCCTCTGTCGCCTCTGCGTCGCTCTCTTCTCGCGCGCGCCCATTCCTCTTCGCCTTGGCTTTGATTATTCCGTCCAGCACGTTCCCGTTGTCTTGCAGGATGACCATGTCCCGTTCAAGGCCTGGCAGCTTGCTCATGACGTGCTTGTAGCGTTGCTTGTATTCGTTGATCTCTGCGCGTGACTTGGATGAGTGAAATTGTGAGCATATATGCGCGTAAAAGCGCATGTACGAGACGGAAGGGCGCATATATGCGCAATGAAGCGAAAGTACTCACATCTTCGCGATGTTCACAACAAGTGTCGGCTCCTCCGTGTGCCCTCTGAGGTGAAGACCCTTGATTATGATGACTTCAAGCTGTAGAAATAGCCCGAAGTGACGCACAAGTCCTCGAGCTTGGTGCCAGAATTCTTGAAGGAAGGGACAGTGCCTGGAAGGAGGATGTCAACGCCGCATTATCGCGTAGACACGAAAATACTTACTTGTGAACGCTGCTGTCTGCATACTACAGAGATCTAGTGATTGTCCTTCGTCGTTTCTCAGGCTTGATAGCGGCCTGGTTGCTCGAGGACGCGTGCGTAGTGGTCGAAGCGGCGAGGACCATTCTGGTGCAGGCGGTGGCGGAGGGGAATCGGGAGGCTCGTTGGCGGG
>ALYI01003574.1:0-80456 GCA_001969225.1 Ceriporiopsis andreanae CBS 279.92 | reverse complement strand
GGGGGGGGGGGGGGGGGGTCCCGAAGAAGAAACTTTGGTGTTTATCAGACACCCGCACGGCTTGCTCATCGAAATGTTCGCCCATGTTACCAGCACTGTTGCTTCCTACGAGTTCCGACCAGCTCGCGCGTTGATGTCGAGAAGGCGTTCATGGACGTGTTGACGCCTGTGCATCGGGCCAAGCGGGGCTAAATCAAAAGGCTATCGAGACGTGACTCGGAAGTGACGCGCTCTCGTGCTTCGATAGGCCCATGCAGTCGCGAATGGGCTTCGTGAACGCAATACGCGAATGCAACGAAGGCACGTAGACATCTGTTCTGAAGGACGCTGGACCGCATGATGATGCCGATATGCTGGCCGACGTCGAGAGCGCGGGCGACGTGGTCGTGGTGAGGTCCGTACCCGATCGGGAACGCGCAGAGCGAATTCTGGGTGATCCGACGTCGTCGCAGCTAGCGCGTAGACGCACGCGGCCGTATGTAACGTTCTCGCGTGTGGTGTGGGAAGACAGACCTCGATATCGAGGGAAAGGTCGGTCGTCTTGGCGTAAACAATCATCCTCGGAATATTGAACGCGACGCCATGTAGTGAGCCCATCTTGGCCCTGCGACAAATTGCCGTTTGCGTCTTGCTAGCACGCAGTGTCGGAACATGTAAGACCCTGTGTAGTAATCTTCTTCTAACAGCTGATGAAATCTGCCGTGCGAGCAAACTTGCGTTTGCCGCTATTCTTGCATGATCGTTGTTCGCGTTGCGCCATCTGACGGGTCGCACCACTCCTGATTTCGACTAGGAAGACGCAGAGGGCTTTGATGTCGCCGTCACAGTGGTAGTAGCAGTCGACATCCTGAAATAAGGTATTGTACGCAAATTTTGTGGCGCAGGACCCTCTGCGTCCATCCGCCTTCGGGCCCGATCGGTCTACCGGTAACATGAGAGGTGAGCTCACTGGATGACAGTGGTGTTACTTACAACGGCAGCATTCGGCATTCCGCGCTCAAGGCCTTCAAGGAGCGTACAGGCCTTACACAGGTCATTACTAGACATATATCCGCAACGCTTGCATGTTTCTGCATAGCATAGTCAGTATCTACCCTTTCGGTTTACTCAGTAGACGTACGCTGTATCTTCTGGTTGGCTTTGACTTCCTCCTTGACCTCGAAAGCCTCGCCAGAGTGAATAATATCGATGATGGCGCTAGGGCGCGCAGCTTCAAGATCTTTCAGAAAGACACGAGCGTGACCCCGGTATGCGTCTGGCGAATAAATGCACTCCGTGGAGAAGTAATCCAGCTTCTTGAAGTATGCATACCTGTTGAAAGAGGTGTCAACGATATTTCATAGAAGGCACTGGAGTTCCTTACATGACAATCTCCTTCTCGTAGGCGTATTTAAATGGCTTTGACCGTTTGATGGTGTCTTCGCCTTGCGTGCATATCGACGTACATCGGCCGAGACGAGCGATATCTCCTCGCATGACTGAAGAATGGATCAACAGTGTGAATAGACAATATTGCGGCACGCACTGTTCATCAGGACTGTCTCCGCGATGTCGTCGGCGTTATGCCCCGTGACTATGTGATCTACGTTGAGCATCGCAGCACCTCTGTCCAACGCTTGTCGGCGGAAGACTCCACAGAAAGTGCAGTTATTCTTCTTCCCGACTTGCGAGACGATGGCATCCATGGTCCATCCGTACAACTCGTCGTAGGAAAGAATCTTCAATGGTATGTCATATTGTTGCTGATTGCGCTTGACGGTCTGGAAGACATGATTATGAGATCACCAGATCAGTCAGAACTTGTTCACGCGTACCTCGAGGGAGTCATCTCGATATCCAGTGATTCCTTCGTCTATGGACAACAGGAATAGTTCGAGCCCGTACTGGTACCGATCGTTCAGCGTTTTCATGATGTGCGCTAGAACAGTGGAATCTGAAGGGAATCAGAGAATCAGAGCCAATTACACCTGGAATCAGAGGCATACTAACCTTTACCACCAGATGCACCGATGGCGACTCGGTCTCCTCTGCTGAACAATCGAGCTTCCGTGATTGTGTGGTGCACCTCCGTCTCGAAAACATAGAAGAAGCATTCCTTGCAAATCTGCTGACCGGTCTTAGGCCTCTTCAATATCGCTCGCGCGTCGTTGCATAGGGCACAATTTCGAGGCATACTGAGCACGGATGGAAGTAGGTGATGGAGGAGCGGGCGCCACAGGCTCAGCGGGGAGAAATTCTTGAAGCATTTGATTGACGCCCATAATTGCTTTCAAGAGGCTCGTCCAAGTTGCTTCTCTCGTCCAGAGCCTTGTAGATTGCAGTACACCCCTCGCGCTTTCTACATGCCTCGCGAGAATCGAAAACGAGGGAAGAAACATAGGAAGGTGGCGGAAGAGTACCCCGAGAAAACCCCTCGAGTCGACGAGCCACAGGTGGAACCACAAGCTGGACCGTCTTGGATTGTCGCGGCACCCAACACTACAGAGGTCAATGAGGAGGCACCGTTTGGATATGTGGACTCGGAAGTCAAGGCGTACTTCCGAACCGTGGACGTTCAGATTAGGGAATGGCAGGAAGAGCGACCTCAGCCATCGGACATACAGGACGGAGATCCTAACGAAGGTACCCGACGCGACCTTTCCTTGATATGTGCTATTGCTGACCGTGCGTTTTGTCAGATCGTCGTTTGTTTTTTGTAGCGGCGTTGACGGAGATGTCTGGCAAGGAGAAAGAGCTGGCAACAGATCCGGATTGCTCTACAATCCTCGAGCGAATGGCATACTCGATGGATGACTTCGCTAGGAGGGTTTTTATGGACAGGCTGACCGGTTCGTGAGTGCCATGTTGCAGTCCACCATGGAATTTATGTACTCACTTGCGCAGGTATAAGACATTAGTCAAACACCGGTTTGCATCTCATGTATGTCAGACCTTCCTCGATGTCGCTGTCGAGACTGTCGCACGGGAGGTACGTCTTTGATGTCATAGCGATTTGTCTTGCACGTTCGAGCAGTTTGCAGGTCCGCGGGATATTTCCTCCAGCTCCAGAATCTCCGGAAGAAGGCGAGCTTCTTCACATGACTGCCATGGTGCCCGATATCTGTGAGGTACGTCCAGGATCTGGACATATGTGAATTTTGTCTAATCTCCCTCTAGGAACTCATTCCGGACTTCGCGGAACTTCTCATGGACCCCTTCGCTTCGCATGTCTGCCGTGCACTTCTGGCACTGCTCATGCCGGGCCTGTTCCCAGCTGAGCAAAAGTCATCAGTCCTACGCTCCAAAAAGAGTGCAGCATATAAGGCGCGCCAGGGCCCAATGAAGTCTCTCTTCACTCCAGACAAGGACGCCACTTCCGCACATCAAAATTTGAAGGCTGTTCCACCAAAGTATCGTGACATTGCGAGAAAGTTTGTGATGGCTGTGCGAGAGAAACTTGGAGCCAACGAAGTCCGTGCGTTGGCGGCTAGCCCGGTCGCCAGTCCTGTACTACAAGTATGTACCCCTTCGGAATTCTTTACCCCCACTAAAACCATGACAGATGTTGCTAGAAGTAGAAGCCGAGCACACTCTCGCGGACGAGCCCGGTTCACTGGCCGACCGTGTTCTGGATGGTTTGATTACACGACTGGGTGATTATCAATTTAATTTCTCTGAAGTCACCTAGTAATTGACTTGTACATATAGGTGAAGGATCTCGGGACTCGGAGGGCTCAGATTACGTCGGAACCCTTCTTCGTGACCCTACTTCATCACACCTCCTCGAAACAGTCGTTCGACGACTGTCTGATGAACCCTTCGATGTGGTTTGGGAACTCTACTTCACGGGCAAGCTCGCCAGGTTATCTGCACATCCAGTCGCGAACTTTGTGGTCGGAAAGGCGTTGGAGAGAGTGACAGAAAAACAGCTCGATGAAACTTGCGAAGAGCTACTTCCTGTCGCACAGAAACTATTCAGTGAGCATTCTCGAATCTCGATGCTCATTCCCTCACGCCGATTCACGAATGTGGCCAGGCTCTGCTCGCACTGGTTTGATCCGTGCTATGATTGATCGAGCAGGTCAGCTTACGCCACAGGCAAACGCGGTGGTTTCCTCCGTGATACAGGTAAGCAATCGATGATCCCATATCACTCTGCAAACATGCGTTTACACCATGTAGATCGTTGCCGAAGGCGTCGGACTGTCTATTGAGGACGATGACATGAAAAAGCTTTTTGTCCCTTGCGTGGTACGATTGCTATCTCGCGAAGTACGTCATTCTATCCTACCTATCAACCCCACATTGAAAGCCGCCATCCAGGAGTACAGCAAGGCGAAGGCAAAGTCAAAGATAAAGAACGACAAACCCGTCGATGACAAGCATCCAGCTCAAAGATTTCGAAAGGAACAGCAGGAGGATCCTATGGCATGCAAGACTCAAGGTGCCTTGATCCTCCAGTCAATGTTACGCCTACCTGCGCCGCATAACCAGGTCGTGCTTGATAGGTATGTGACGGGCTACAACTGTTTCTATGAGATGCTGACCGCAGTTCGTGCCAGCTTGTTCGCCCTTCCCATGAAAGAACTCGTAGAAACGGCGCACGACGTAACAGGCTCTCGCGTTCTCGACGTTGTCCTCACTTCGCCCTCCGTCTCGTACAAGGACAGACGAAAATTGGTCATGCACTTCATCGACCATTATCACGATCTAGTGGATGACCGCATCGGCAGTCGTGTTGGTGACAACTGTTGGGCCTTCGCGGATCCTTACTTGAGGGTTAGTTTGTCAATCTGCCCGTTTCTTTCCTCCATTCATTAATTGTCTATCGCCGTAGGAGAAGATTGCTCGATCGATCGTACCGCATGAGACAACCCTGTTGGGGTCGTTCTACGGCAAGTTCTTCTTGAGAAACCTGAACTTGTATCTCTTGCAACGGAATCCCGATCAATGGAAGACATTCCAGGCGAGCCAGAAGGCAGCGGCATCGCAGCAAGCGGGCAATGAGAGCACCAAGACGGCGACCACCACAGCTGTACCATCTGCGGCATCAACAGCTGGCGCAGAGCCACATCCGGAGAACAAGAAAAAGCGCAAGGAACGGCCGGGAGACGAGATCGACCAGCTCTTCGAGGATAAGCTGGGCAAGAAAGTCAAGAAGGGTGAGCTCAAGATGGAGACACCTGTCAAGGCGCCAGAGGTAGAGGAGAAGCATGAAAAGAAAGAGAGAAGAGAGAAGAAGAAACGGAGAGGAGAGGGTGATGACGCTAAGGTGCTGCAGGATGTTCTAGGTGCCATCAAGGCCGCACCCAAGGACGACAAGCGTCACCACAAGAAAAAGAAGGCGCAATAGAGACTTGTGTGTAAGGGTCTCGAGAGCAGCTGAAAAGTACTCGTAGCCGTCTATAATATGCGCTGAACAATCACTCTCTAGCACGCATAGGAGCAAAAAGACTATTCGTCAACTGCAGATCAAGCAGCGTCGCAGTAGGGACTAGACCATCTCGATATCTCCGTCTGCGTCTGGCCGCGGTGCTCCCCTCTCCACCGAGTTGACAAGCTCTCTGCGTATCTCTGGGCCGATTTGAGGGTGGGGATTTGCGCGAATGACATCGAGCAGCGCGTCTTTTTGATCTGGGGTCAAGTCCGCGGCGTATCTGTGAAGACAATGAATGTCAGCGTGTGACTGGCAAGTACCTTACATGACCGTACCTCTGGCAGAATACAAGCAGACTTTGATGCCATAGAACGGGAAGCTTGTCCGACTCGCCAAGCTTCGCCTTGTACGTATTTGAGAGTCGAATGAAGTGGAAGACAAGTGCGTCTACAACCTTGTATGGAAGCGCGTGTTTCTTGTCCAAAAGAATACGAATGAACAGGGAGTTGGGGCCTTCAAACGGGATCAGTGAAACGGCCGCATAGGACGGAATGCGACATTACCGGAGTAGTCCATATTGGCGAGTCGGATGAGTGCGGCTGACGAGTGCAGAAGGGGGACTTTGACTTTCGCCAAGACGGACGCCACAATCGCAGCTTCTTGCAGCGTGCACCCGTTCTAAGAACATGAGGTCTTCAATAACGTGCGTGAACGCGGTGAGGTTATCTCACTTGTAGTAAGGGAAATATGATTCCCTTGAAGAAAGCGGCGGGCTTATACAGCGCGCGCTTCATAGCTTCGTAGTAGTGGACATTCAGCTTCCGGTTGTTCTTTTGGGCTCGTTGCCCGTCTTTTGTCAGACGAATGTCCTCGCGAATGGCATCAAGAAGCACGCCCTCCAAGAATACGCGTGCTTGTGGCGGCTTCATCTGGGACACGAATATCCGAGTGGCGGCGTGGCACGCTTGTGGCGACCAATTCTGGGGCTCCGTTAGAGCCAGCATGCGCGCCCACGCTGGGAGCGTAGGAATAATCTTGAACGGTTTGGGCAAGGGACCGGACTTGTACCGTGACAATACAAGGCCGACTCTGTGATATTGTTGAGTGCTCTGAGGTATACGCAGTCGCCGAATACATACTTTGTGTACAACTCTACCACCTTCGGATTGAGGCCTGCTGCAGGATCAGGCGCTTCTCCCGGGTCTGGAAGAAGAATCAGCGTGTCGGCCACAGCTCTAGACAGAACATCTCCGTACCACGGTGCGTCTTTTGAATGACAGTCGATTTCTCAGTTTCTCCGCTCTCAAGCTTCGCGAAGATAATATCCGCAAGCGTTCTCCGTTCGCCTGCGTTTGAGGGAAGCAGCGCGTCCAGCGTTTTCATGTCGCCCTCATCGACTTCCTAGAATTCTTGGCTCTCCGTCTAGTGTATATTTTACATGATAAATGATACGTACAATTTCTTCGACCTCTTCTTCGTACTCCTCGTCGGATTCACCGAGATCGTCCTCGTTATCGTCCGCTGCAGGTTGTGTTCGAGGGACGGCAAATTTAGCATTGTTTGAAGCGTCCTCATCCTCATCTTCGTCCTCGAAGTCATCAAGCTCTTCTTGCTGATTCCTCGCGAGCTCGAAGATCTTCCTCGAGGTTTTGGGATCTAAAATGACCTACAATGGCACATAGTTGTCAGAAGAATAGAACGCCAGTCAGTAAGACGAGTAATCACCTCTCCGTTCTCCTCGTCCTCCTCATTTGCATGGGACTTTCGCCGCTTGCCGGGGCGGGTCACCTTTCCATATTTTGCTTCAAGCTCGTCCTCTCCGAGCTGGATGTGAAGCGGGTCGTGCCTAGTCTTGCCGGAAGCCTTCTGTACTCTAGGCATTATAGTTGTGAATATGCAGGAGTCAACGCCAAGCAGATTGAAGGAACGTGGTCGCGTTGAGCAGATGGCGGTTTGCTTCAGAGTTACCTACAGATTTTCGAGTTTGGCGTCTAGATATATTGACGCTCAATTTATGCCGGATTTCTGTTCTCGACTGCATTTCTCAACCCTACCCTCTCGGGCTTCGTGACAAACGCTCTTGCTTTTAATCCACCACCACCCCCCACCGTCCTTCGTTCACGTATTCTGTCACAACACGATGACTGACCCTGTTGCTACCGTGAGTCGCCCCTCTCAAGCTGCATGCATCCTGCTGTAGTCTCGCTTGGCTTCTAAGCGTGAATTTCGCTGGCGGGCTGTCCTCACCGCGATCCCCCTCCGTCTTGTCACCGGTCGTGTACTGCACGCTGACCGACGAACCAACAGATACATACCGTTGACAAGAGCGGGAAAGAAATAACCTCTGTCGGCTTTGACCGCTTTGGTTTCGACAGCGAGGTGTCCCTCGAGGTCCTCCGGTCGCTGTACCTCCGAGCCCACTACGTGCTCACCGCGTCGTCCTCACATGAGGCGGGGCTGAAGGATGAAGAAGGTGAAGAGGAAGCGTGGCACGCAAAATTCTCTCATGGCCATACTGCCTACCAATCCAAGTCTATTTACCATCCAGACATCCAATCCATCTCGTATACGACGTTGTCGCGCTTCCCGCCAGTCAGGCTACTCTCTCCCTCAAAGCGAAAGCGCATCCTTGTGACAGGGGGTGCTGGGTTCGTCGGCTCTCACCTCGTGGACCGTCTGATGATCCTCGGACATGAAGTCACTGTAGTGGACAACTTCTTCACTGGCTCCAAGACCACCGTCAGTCACTGGATCGGACACCCCAATTTTGAGTTGGTCCGCCACGACGTTGTAGAGCCGTTCATGATAGAATGCGACCGTGAGTAGACCTATTGAATCTTAAGAACTGGGAACATCACACTCGTTCTACAGAAATCTATCACCTTGCCTGCCCCGCGTCTCCACCCCACTACCAATTCAACGCCGTGAAGACCATCAAGACTTCGTTCATGGGCACTCTCAACATGCTTGGCCTCGCAAAGCGCACTAAGGCGCGTTTCCTGATCTCCAGCACATCCGGTACGTTTCATTTCCCGGCGTTCCATACCCGCGACTGAATTCCATCTGTCAGAGATCTATGGCGACCCGGAAGTACACCCGCAACACGAGGATTAGTAAGTAATTTCTGCCAGCCACTACGGAAGCTGTTAATCTGTCATTAGCTGGGGACATGTCAACCCTATTGGCCCCCGCGCGTGCTATGATGAAGGCAAGCGCGTTGCCGAGACCCTCACTTACGGCTTCCACCGCCAGGATGGCGTTGACGTGCGCGTTGCTCGTATCTTCAACACCTACGGTATGTGGCATGTATGTGCTATCAACCTTGGTGCTGACAGGTTGATCCTATTTTGCAGGTCCACGCAGTGCGTGTAGATCGTGATGTGCTGCCAAATGTTACTGACGCGATTATGACTTGACAGTGAACCCTTTCGATGGTCGCGTCGTGTCAAACTTCATCGTTCAAGCCCTGAAGGGCGAGGACATGACCGTCTACGGCGACGGAAAGCAGACGCGTTCCTTCCAGTACATCCATGACCTCATCGACGGTCTCATCGCGTTGATGAACTCCGACGAGACGCGCCCTGTGAATCTCGGTAACGGCGACGAGTTCACTATCGGTGAGTTCGCGGAGTACGTCCGCGATATCGTCGAGAAGGTACAACGGGAAGATGGTCTTGAACCTCGCCGCGTCAATATCATCTACAAGCCCATGCCCACCGACGATCCACAGAAGAGGAAGCCCGACACCACGAGAGCCAAGGAGTCTCTCGGCTGGCAGCCCAGGTGGTCCGTTCGCATGGGTCTGGAGGAGATGGTTCGCTACTATAAGGCGAAGATGGCTGAGGGTAGCATATAGAGTGCTTTAGATTTCTTTCTTGAGGACTTAACGATAGGTCGTTGGCCCATAGTCTCCCATCCTGGACTCCCCTCGTTATTTCGCGATCGGCCTTACTAGACTCCTACCGGACATACATTACACTTACATACGAAATCCATAGTCAGTGCGTGAACACGCAGTATCCAAAGCAGAAAGGATGAGGATAGATTGCGAAATGACGGTGACAAGTATGCAGGTATGCGTTCGACCGTAGATCCTAGTATATACATTCGAAAGGTGAAGATTGGGGATATAAATGCTCCGGATTATACTCTATGCACTACAATGTGGCCCCCCTGGCGGATACCACGGATGTATGTAGGTTGATAGATAAGACATAAACATAAAGGTGCCTTGAGCAGGGATTGGGCGACCTTCGCAGCGAAGCGAGTGGGGCATGGCATGAGCGGCATGCATGAATATTATTGCACATGGGCCATCAACGGCGAGCGTGCGATTCGCGCGGATCGCAGAGTCACAGATGGTCCCAAGTCCTCCGAAAGGAGCGGGCGAAGGGCTGGAAAATCGCGTAGCGAGGCTGCTCAACGGAGCAAGCGCGGCACACTTGATGTCGCGGATACGACTTTGGCCATGGACCCCTTGACAACTTGCTTGTCTACGGTCGTGTGGCTGAGTATGTTCGTCCTGCGCACACGCGCAACCTGCGCGTCCGCTGTGACGAGGTCCTCGACTAGTGGAGGCGTGGGCGGGGTGCTGCTGCCACTTTTCTGGTAGCCAGACTTGGCGTCCCGGGCTTTGTGCAGTTTCCTAGTTTCAAGCACCGGCCCTCTCGCGATAAATTCTGTCTCGAGAACGATATGTCGACGAGTTCAACGGTGAACGCGTTATGAAACGTACCGGAACGCGAGAAGCCATCTCTGCCCGCATCCATCCAGTGATCTTGCCGTTCTGAGAACCTAGAGTCGGAGAAGTTCAGAAGAGTGCAACTTCCCCCAAGGTAGCGAGTGTTCTTACTTTCTCGTTGGACGACGATCTGGACCAAGCGGGGAGAATGCATTACGCATCCCCTTGCTGTAGTTCGCGACGCTCTCTTCCTGTGCCTTAATCACATCTGCGTCGGCGCAAGAGAACGACAGGGGCGAAGTTGGATCGCGATTGAGGATAGATGGATCGTTCTTGAAGTCTGCTAACCGTGCCAGGCCCGCTTTCATGTACTCTGCCAAGCTTGTATCCGGCGGGACCAGGTCTGACCGGTATCTTGGTTGTCTTGACAAGAATTTCGAGAACACCTGGTTTACGATGGACGAGCATACCACGGAGATGTATCCAGCGGTCGCTGGTCGCCGTATAACATCAAGACTTGCGTACACAGCATATATTTGTACGACATACCCTTGACAGGAAACAGCGATGGACCATCTGGAACATTGGCGAGATCTTCCGCTAGCTTTTCAGCTTGTGATATGGGATGCGATATGCTCTGTTGCGCCTAGAAACATAAAACGGTCAGCGTCGTTGCCCGCGTGACGAGATATAAGACATACTTGCACAATCAAGACCGGGACTTTTATTGTACCGAGCTCTCGTAACGATAACGCTGTCCGCTATTATGGCTTCATGAGAAGAAGAAACGGTGTGGGGGGAGTGGTGCACACATTTAAAATGAGATTTGTGTTGGTTATTGCGTAGACTCGACGGAAGGGGGCATAGTATGTTTCCCAAAACGCGACGATCTGTGTGTGAAGTCTCTATCAGCTCCATGCATGTACTGGTCGTAACGATGCACGCACCTCGTCCAGAAGATCCAGGTGGGCATGCTGCCAAGCGCTGCTGTCAGATACACAGTGTGACGGACGAGTCGAGGGGGGACGCACCGGACCAGCAAAGATACTCAAGTACTCTTTGCAAGTATGTTCATACGTCTCCAAATCCTCCGAATACCCCCAGAGCTGTGTGAGCTCTTCCACAGTGTCAAACACCGATTTGACCCTGCAACAAAATATGGTCACGAAGAAGTGGGAACGAGGGTCGTCGTGCACTCACTCTACTGCGGGGGGCACATTACACAAGGTCAAACTTAAGCAGAGTGATGGGAATCTAAATGAAAGGCGTCTTAGATCAGTGGTTCGTCGAGAGACGCGGAGCGGCGACACGCACAGTACGGCGAAGCGCAGGGCGGCTTGTGTGTAAATATCAGGAGCAAATACGTGCGCTGGGGGCAGATGCAGGTGATAAAAAGCATGTGCAAGGTCTGCTGCAGTAACCCAGAGATCGTGCTTCCCGCTGAACTTGCACTCAGACCGACCGGTGATGCGTGTGTCGAACATGATCATGTTGTATTCGGAGAAGAGCCGTGGATCTTCGACCTGGCATTGCATCCATGAGGAATCCAAGCCCGCAGGATGCAGCAAAACGATGGTAGGTTTCTCGGGGTCGAAGGTGCCGACGGTGTTACTGGGGGTATTCGTCCAGTACCAGAGCGCGACGAAGTCGTCCGCAGAGACCAGGTCAACGAACGGCATAGAGGCTATAGGTTGTTAAAGCGAGCGTTGGGGGTTTACGAGGCGAATTATGCACAGAGGAACGAACATGAGCGACACCGTCAGAGTCGGTCAGGAGCAGGCGATGGTCATTTGCGGTAAAGTCCAGGGCACACGAAATGTCTTGCCCGTGCCGATCAGCCATCGCGCTAATTAACGAATACAAAAAGCCATCATCTGCGCATCTAATAGAAGATCAGGTACTCGAAAATAATATTCATGTGCATCCGACGTGCGAGGGCAGCGGCGTGGGCAGCGAGCACGAAAAATACGACGGTCTGCGCTTTCCGCCGCCAGCGTTGCACGGGAGGCGTCTGCAACAAAAGGGTTGCCAGACACCGCGGTGACAGCTCATCGGCGAAACTATATACGGACAGCTGGCCGTTCCATGCCTACCATTCAGGCTCACCAGGGCGCACCCCTAACCGCCAGCAGCTAACCGGCGGCAGGCGACCAGCGCAGAGGCGGCAGAGCTCCCCGTATCACGCATCAGCGACTCATATGGCCACATCGACCCTGTGTCCAGGAGCGCAGCACCAGCCGCCAAGCAAGGTTTCGCGGTCCGAGAACTTTGCGCCCTTGACGACCGTGGTTTGTGTCTGCTCCGCTCAGCCTACCGCCGCCGATGAGGTCGTGATGGCGGGAGAGTATCTGCCGTATGACGTGCCGTGCCCGCTATATTTCCACGCACATGAGTATTGTGACTAACTCAGGCGCGTACCATGAGAACGAGATCCCGGGTGACAGAGCAATCGCGTCGTTTAGGCGAAGACATCGCAGAACAGGATGTTGGTGCGATGGATGTCCTGGAACGCGCATTGCAGAGCAGGGACCAGGGGAGCAGATCGACGAGGCGATTGCATACTTCGAGCGCGGGGATAGCCGACATGTACCGGCAAGTATGGCTATCAACCCCAAAGTATGATGACTCTGATGTCCGAGGGTCTGCATACTGGCGCGCCGGGATTAGTGAGCCTAGTGCGGCGATGTGCTTGGACGCTGACAATGACGACGACTCGTGAGCGACGCCGGCGAAACTGGGACGCTGAACGACGAGCGAGGCGACGAGAGAGCGCACCTGCATCCCCCGGTGCCGCCTATTCTGCGAAGTTGGACAGCACCTGCATAACCCGCTGCTGCCGCTGCGTCTCTGATTTAGCGCGATATAAAAGGAGGATGGCACGAGGAGCGTACATCTCTGTCGGCCGTAGCGGTAGTTGCGAACATGGCTGGGATCCCGAGGGATTCTAGAGTTGTCTGTTGCTTCGTGATCAGACCGTCCCAGGCGAACAGGACGCGCTCTCTGTCGAATTTCTGGAGTTCCTTTCGGAAGCTCTCGGTCATCATCTAAGATACAAATATCAGCCAACCGAGAGAATCGCAAGAAAGGGTTCGCTCTACATCGGCCTCGTATTGCGTCATGCCAGCTCCGATCATGTTTGCCCTGCGAGTAGAGTTAGCGGGCCTGGTGGAGGCCCATCAGAAGAGTCGCGGCGTACTTTGTTCTTGCAACCTTTACTTTCTCCTCGTGCTTCTTGTAAATCCCTTGCCTCTCTTCCCATAGGCGCTTCTCAAGCTGGATCTGGTCTTGTTTCAGCTAGAAGGACGTCATGAGATTGTGATTTCCGGCGAACTCGCAGCAACAAGCAACATACCGAGCATATTGCGTTCACGATATTCTTGTCCTCAGCTAGACGAGCGATGTGTGGAAGCGCTTGTTGGAAGGTACAAGAACGCAGGTCTTGCGGCAACGTCGAGTGGGACTGCGGAGCCGCGGGCGTATATTCTTGCGTTGTCGTCGCGTAACCGTCGTCGTATGGCGCGTACGGAGCATCGGGCGCGACATCCGGTGGATGGACGCTTCGGGATGCTTGTAGTTGCGAGAGAAGGGCGGCGACCGATACAGCTGGAGCGGTCGCCGGTGGCGTGGAGCCAAGCTCGCTTTGGTTGGAAGCGGGTGCGGAAGCAGACGTGCTTGCTTCGCCTAGTGGTGGCTGGGATGGTGTAGGTGGGGCGTCCGACGATACGCCATCGTTTGTCGACTGCTGCCACGCGGTCGAAGCGCGAAGCGAGTCCAGCAACGCTTGCACAGTGCTACTGTCCTGTGGGAGAGTCACGATGGTAATCAGTTCTCTCTTGGAAAGAGATAGAGCCGCACGATTGACGTATTGGGGTCCATGCAAGACGCGAGAAGAAGGAATAGGTCGCTACTCACGAGCAGACACGCGCTGGGTAGAGGATGTCGTCGAGGTCGTGAACCAAGACGCGCTCATGCCACGCGCTCTGATGCCGCCAGCTTTGTGGCGTTCTTTAGCGCCCCGCCGGACTGAACGGCCGCAGACCAGGCACCGACGCATTTCTCTTCCAAGCACCGATTTGCAATGTACCCCACGTTGCGGGCATAATAGATACATAGTAACACACCATTAACATACATATATCGGGAGGTCGAGAGAGGAAAATGTATTTTGTCCGGGAGTGCTTTCCGTACATGTGTGGCATTTAGAAGTGGCGGGCACGGACTCACCTGGACCGTACTGGGGCAAGTTGATTGGGCAGGGCGGGATCTGAATATATCTCTTGGGTTAATCGGCAAATAGCGCTAGAGGTGCTAGACTCGCGGCGCATCGATTTATCGATTGCTAGCAGACCGTGTTGAGCACCACGAGCGTCACGAGCTGCGAGGGTCGTTGCGAAGGTCGACGCACAGCGTTGCATCTGGGGGAAAGACGAGGACAGCCGAGCGTAACTGCTGATCCTAGCGATCGCTGTTGTATGTCGAGCTGCAAGCGCGGCGCTAGTGGCCCGACGGCTGGTCAGCGCGTCTTCGTCAAAGGCTGGACCGCAAGACAGAAGACCTTCTGGATTGGATCGCCGAAGGAGCACTGACCGAAGGGCTCGACACTGCTCGACATGTTGCGGCCAGCCAGGCTGTGTGTGCACGGACCGGTGGTGGAGTGAGCGCAAGCGGGAGAAAGTAATATATCGCTATGACACAAGCGCGGCCTGGGTGTAACGGGTTGCACCTTCTGCGCCAACATGGAGAAAACATCGCGTATGTCCGCCTTTGATGGGATCCCCGCGATCAGGAAGACAAACATCCGCGGTCGGAGCCGCAGCGGTGGGCTCACGCGTCGGGGTCGAGGGCTGCTGGGCCACGGGACGCCCGCCCGCTGGCGGCGTGGCTGAAATTTCTGGGGAAAGGTGTGTTATCATCCGTGACATCATGTAGAGACAGTCTCAGGCAAAAGAGAGCTACCCGGCTCGCCTGGTAGGCGGACGAAGCGATCGATTCATCTGACTGGGTTGGGCGGCGAATTGCGTTGGACGCAAGCCGATAACGGTCGGCAATCAATGCGGTAGCGGCACTGGACGGTGGGTATGGAGGCGAGCACGTTGGAGAAAGGAGCCCGCTCGCCACGTCGGTTTCGGCGACGGGTCGGTAAACACGGTGTGTTGTGTTCTAGTGGCTGTTGACTGCGATCGCTCGGGCCTTGAGAAATTTACGGGAAACGTGACAGCTGCCAGAGGAGCATGTCGCGATGAAACTGCAGCGTGGGCGAGCAGGGGACACGGTTTGATGGCCTCGCTTAGCGACGGCAGAAAATGTCCTCGACTGAGAATAAAAAAAATACGGAGCTTGTTCTTGGCGGCGCTGTGCGTTTCGCTGTGCATTTACGATGCAACAGGCTGCGACGGTACGTACAACTGGCTACTGGTACTCGCGACTGCTGGCAACACGAACACGCTTGTGTGTGCGAGGAGTCGGGGAGGACTGAATGTGTTGCCAAGGACGTAAACATTATCTAATTCGAATAGCCATCAAATCGATGGGATAAACAAACGATAAGCGGTCCCTGTGTTGCTTACCTAATAAAGGTCGAGGAACGTGGAGAAGGCCTCCCGGATTGGGGGAAAACTTCCCACCCTGCCTTTCTAGTCGTCGATCCGCCTCTCCTCTCCCTTTCCTTCTTCTTCGCTCTCCTCGTGCTCGTCGCTCTCAGTCCCCTTCCCCCACTTTTATCTTTTATTATCACACCCTCTCCCTTCTATACCGCTATAATTCATTCCCTCTCGCCATACACTCACAATGGCAGCTCAACAAGACGCGGGCGGTCCTGCCTCGTCGTCCCACATGATGAAGACGACCAAGCGGGGGAGGCCCTTTCTCAAGGTGAGCTATTCACGCCCTGCACACCCTCTTGCATCGTTTTCAACGTCGGGCCACTGCTGTAGGACACATTGGATCTCTTCGCTACACTCGTCGTCTCGTTGGAACTTCAAACCAACCGCCAGTTCTTCCGGAACTTCCCAAACTCTTTTCTGACGTGAGTGGCCTCCTTCCCGTCCGCATACACGCCTCTTTACCTTCCCGTATCGCACAGTGACGACGCGGCACGAAATCTGGCTCAGCTCAAGTTTTCCCAGTCCAACCGGGGACCAGATCCAAGAGAGCCCTCACGGATAGTCACCACAACTACAACCACCACGTTCTCTATGACCCGTGACATGGCAAAGGCGATGTGCCAGCACTTCATGGACGCCCGCCTCATCGAGAACGCCGCCGATCCGGGTTCCAACTTGTTCAAAGACCGCGGAGTATACGTGTTGACGCCAAAAGGCCTACACGTTCTCGAACGGTTCATGAGCAAGAACGGCATCAACGGCGACCACCTTTCCCACGTTTTCACGTCCCAGCCCATCTGCATGAAGCTTCTGCACCTCGAGCGACGGTCGGTAGACGACGAGATCATCGTCTCTCACGGCGTCATCACTGCGCTGTTCCGCCGATTCGTCGGTCGGTCACCAAACTATCCGCCAGACAACGTTGATAACCTGGATGCGTTTGGAAAATACCACGAGCGGTCGAAGGGGATTGCGCTCATGGACGTGACGGAGCGGGCCACAGGGGGCAAGCCGCCAACAACGCACAAAAACTGCTTTGCTGCGGTCAGCGCGTTGGAGTGGCTCTGCGATTTCACCTCAGTTATCGGTAGGGAAGAGGCAGCGGAGATGGCAGCGCAGTTTGTGCGGTACGGGCTGATCTCCCTGGTCAGCGACAAGAGGCGAAACAATGACTCGGCGATCATCTTTACCGTACGTGGTGCAGCTGGTGGCCCGAACTCGTCAATCGCGGTAAGTGCTGTTCAGTGCGTTATGTCCGAACTTGCACTGACAGATTCCGACAGCAACATGGAGAGTTCCGGTGTACTGCGAAAGCCATCTACAAGATCACGGATGAAGGTCGTCGGCTCGCGCGCTGGGATCATCCCGAGGGCGCCCGTGATTCACCAAACAGCTCGGTGACAGGTCTTTCTAACGTGCGGTCTTCTGAGGATGCCGCCCCTGAAAGCTCCAGCGAGACGAAGCCCACAAACGACACGAAGCTGCACCGTCGCATTTCGATGACGGAGAAGCTGAACGCAGCACAAGAAGCGGAGAAGAAGACGCGGAAGGAGAACAACACGGAGCGCCTCAAGCACATCATCGAGGAGCCTCAGTTGCGTTCATTGTTCCGCGACTTCCTGCGTGCCAACTTCTGCGAGGAGAACTTGTCGTTCTACCTCGACGTCCAGGACTTCAAGCGGAAGTTCAACATCACTTCGAGTGCGGTGGCCGCAGCGGCTCCCGTTCCGCGCACAGGCAAGGGCACGCCTGGTCAAGCTGCTATGGAGAGGCACCACGAGTCGCTCATTCACATGGCTTTCGTCATCTACAACACATACCTCGCGCCGTCAAGTCAGTGCGAGCTTAATATCGACCACGGTCTTCGAAACGAGCTATCGGGCTACCTCAACGACGTAATTACGAATCTGACGGGCAAGGCTTTCCAAGGACGGGTGGAGATGGAGCAGGCGAACGCGTTCAACGCGACACAACTACAGGTCATGATCCGCTTGTATGAGCGTATACAGACGCATGTCTTCCGACTTATGGCCACGGACTCTGTGCCAAAGGTACGTCACACGTGTCAAGTCTTTCGCCTCCGGTACTGATCCTCGCTGTGGTCTCTAGTTCATTAAGACACCTCGCTTCCTTGCGCTGCGCATCAAGCTGCGTGATGACGAGGATGGCTCGATCGAGGAGTTCCCGCTGTCATCGAACGCCTCAACACCGTCGGTGCCGCCTGGGCTAACCGAGGAAGAGGAGGTCGGCGGCGCATACGTCACGGTGTCCCAGCGCGCCGCTGCGGCCCTGGAACGACCACAAAATTCTGAGCGACCACAACCTCACTCATAGTACCCGAACACGCCTGCCCTCCGCATTTCGTAATCTATCATGCAGACTATCGCTCGTCGTATGCTTATGTTGTCGTTGTGGCCGTCATCACACTCCCCCTCACAACCTCGCTCGCTTCCATGTACTATGCCCATGGCCTCTCCGTTATGCCGAAGATCGCGCAAGTCGCCTCCGTCCTCGCCATCGTATGGTTCTAGTTGTGACATCATCCATTTTCTGTCTCTTCATATTCTTGCACATACCTTTACATCGGCCCAGGGGGTTTTTATTCGCACTAATCAGACTCTCATTTAGTCTGTCGTTCATCGATGCATCCGATAGCGCGCGTGTGTACCCTGCCATCTCTATTCTCCGTAGTAGTATTAGTACAGACGCATTTTCCTTTGTTTCTCCTACTCATCATCCCGCCGTGGTCTCTCACGCTGCTCCTGCCTGTCCGTCATACTTTCTACTCCTCTCCGCAAGCCTGTACCATCTACCGCATACCTTACGTACTTCCCACGTCTACACTTAGGGACCTGCCTTAATACAGATAACTGTTTTATCTGCGACATGTGTTGACCGAGGTGGCCGTGTTACACGGTCGTAGATTGTCTCGCTTGTTTCCTCTGTCGCTGGTTTTTCATTGCGCCACTCGACGAGGTCGTTCGATCGGGCTGTTGCGATTTGATCAGAAAATGGGAACCGCTCGTGCGATTTCACGTGGAAGCTGTCAGTCGTATCATTGTGCCTCGTCCAGCTGGGAAAACATGTCATGGACCAGATAGCTCTCGCGCTAGACCTCTTTACACGCTACCACCAGCATCGCTCTTAAATCCTCCCCCAAATGTCTTGGATCATGAACCCAGAGGGCGACGGAGGCGGTAAACGTGTCCGCCAGCGTCCCACTAGGCTGCCAGATCCCACCGACGTTGATGCCGCCGCCCCAGGGCCTGCAACTTCTACAAAAGACGAAGTTACACATGGGTTTGTCCCAACTTCCCCCTGTCCAGAATTCCCGCTCAAAGACAATTATCCTAGGGTGCCAGATCCCTCGGGAGAGAACCGTGAGGTGTCGACCAAGGCGGCCAACCGCCCGTTCCTTGCGTATGTGTTGTGTCGGCCTCTTATCGCGCCCGCGTGCTGACGTGTCACGCGCATCAGCTACGCACAGTATCGCGAGAAACAAAAGCGGGAACACGAGGCATGGTTGGAGCGCAAGCGGGTGCGAGAGGAAAAGATCGACCGTGGCGAGGAAGTTGGGCCTGAGGAACCCGACCCTACCGCTGAGCCAGAGGTTGGCTGCATCGGTCTACTGAAATTCCTCGTGATCTCCCTAGTCGTGATTGTGCTTGCTGGCAAATTCTTCACTGGGAGCTACCTGTGGGAGCAGCAATTACCAGACCTTTCTGGTCTTCTGCCTGTATGTCTTACGCTTGGCTCGTCATCTCGACCGCATCTAATATCGCACAGAGGAACCAGCGACTATTCTCGGAGCGAATGTTGTCTACGTTCACGGGAGATGTTGAAAGTAGACCAGTCTATCTCGCGGTAAGCGCTATTTCTGGCGCGCGTTCGAAGATGCTCTGGTTTGCTCATTACTTTGCGCACTCACACACGCCAGATCGACGGCGACGTGTATGATGTCTCGAGCAACCGTCGGGTATATGGGCCTGGTGGATCATATCATTTTATGTACGTATAGCGGTGGCTTGTATGCCCTCCATCATTAATATGTGCGATCACAGGGCTGGTCGAGACACCGCGCGCGCGTTCGCCACGGGATGTTTCCAGACGCATTTGACCCATGATATTCGAGACCTGAGTGATCGCGAGATGGCGGTGAGTGCTGTTTTACGCCCCATCACCACGCTTGGATGCTGATGGTGCCGGGGAATCTCAAGGGCTTGTTGCACTGGAAGAAATTCTTCGCCGAGTCCAAGAAATATCGCAAAGTGGGACGCGTTCTGCACGAGCCCATTGATCCCTCGAGTCCGGTTCCCGAGCCGTGCGAGAAAGCAAAGCCTCAGATTGACCACCCTCCAGTCAAGGAGGTCAAGGAGGAGTCGAAGCACGACGAACTATAGGACTGAGTAGAACCCCACCAACCATGTTGTATTACCGAGTGCTAGTTTAGTCCGCATCTACCGAATAACGTTATACAGCCATGTATGTAGAATAATCTACTGCTCGTGCTGAAAAGTCTGTCTGTGCTGAGAGTCATAGTATGCGATACGATCATGTGCAATAATTAGACAAATACTCCCGAGGCCGCGCCTCTTGTTCAAGGCATGCAAGGTGCCAGGTCGTTGGCGACTTATTACCCCTGTCGGGGACGATCAAATCGTGCAGCCGTGGTTGGACAGATAGTTCTTGACGATAGGAAAGTCGGCCATCGACGCTTTCTTCATAGCGGAGTACTGGAGGTCCCGGTATTTGGCAACAACGATGTTGCCCCGCCACGCTGCGGCTTCCCTGAACAAGGGGCCCTGCAGGTCCTTGATGAACTTGTTGATGGGAAAGGGGATGCCGTCGCGCGAGACGATCGGGAAGAAGATGATGTACGGCTCGTCGAACTTCTTGTTCATGCCCTCGAGGGCCTCCAGAAGCTAGAATTGCGCATAGACGCGTGGGTCAGGTAAGGTTGCGCGTCAAAGAGCATCGGAATATACCTGATACCGCCATGCGCGAGGGCCCAGGCCTTCTGCGACATAGTCCATAAGGATTTCAGGGTGGGGCATGCGTCCCGCGCGGTACACCTCGGCTTGAGTGTGGACTACGTTCGCGAATGTGAGCGGGCTCGTCATGAGCGACGCGATGTGAGGGGCGCGCTCGTCAGAAGGAATCACAAGCGCGTCGAAAGCGACAAGTTGCTCCATATTCTGCGCGCTCTGCTGTCAATATATCGTCCTCAATGTGAGTGTAAATCACTCACAGTATTGGCAAGTTGTGATACGGCGATTGGATGCTGTTGAACAAGAGAGCGTCGAGGGCGAGCTGGGAGAAGAGTATGTGTTTTTCAGACCACTTGAGTTGTTGGAGAAATGGAGGACTGACCCTGATACTTTATACTTGCTAGAACAGCAACGCGGAAGTATGCTGCCAGTCAAATTCAAGGTTATAAAAATCACGCACCCCTACGAACGAAACATCAATGTTGAGTCTTTGTGAACTCGACAAGAGTCGGATCTTCGTCCCCTATACATGTCAGCGAATCGGTGGACAGAACAGCTGAGCAGTATGCCTTGTGGCACAGTACTGTAGGGGTTTAAAGACGATCGCCGGGATGTGATACATCAGTACTGTGGCAAGCGGTGTACATGCAAGTGGCGTGCCCGGCCACTGCTGGGGTGTTCATGAGGTCCAGGGTGGGAGATGACTCGCTCTGGTGCCGACGGCCCTCCACAATCTGTGCGCAGACATAATCAGCCATGGAAACCACGATGTGATGTCGGACCGTGATTACCACTCACTGAGTTGGAAGCTGCCTTGAGCACCTGGAGGAGTGTCCAATTCGAATCAGCGTTCGTCGTGGTTTACATAAATGATGAAATTTTAGCGAACAAACGCGGAGTCTGCGAACTCTCCGAACAAGCGGATACGGAGATCCAGCGCCGATTCGCAATGTGTTTGTTGACGAAATATTGATAAAAGGTCCGCTCGTATATCGGAGATCCCGACGGAGAGCACTACTGAGTGCGGAGGTCTGATTTAACGACCCAACAGTGCCGTGATCAATGAAACAGAGGACGACCAGGAGCATGGTCGTTGACAAAGGGGAGCGGCCTTCTACGCCACGGGTCGAGCGTGTCCGATAGCCACAACATGGAGTGAAAAGGCACAGAGGTCAGAACGCATGCGCCGCGTGGTTACCGTGCATAGTACTCGTATGTTCCAGGCCGTACAATATCGCAGTTCATCACAGGCGATACCGGCGTTCATATTCTGGGATCGGGAGCCACGTCGCAGAAATCGATGTGCCGGCCAATAACATGCCAGTGACGCCTTACGCAGCGCACGGACACGGGGGCTCATGTATGTGTGGTCGACATGTGCGCTGTCACGTCGCCGGCGATTAGACTCACAGCATGTTCACAAAGGGAAAAAAGGATCCTGACTGACCCAAATGCGACGTGCAGCGGACACGACCCATCCAAATAGGATGGTTACCCACGGACACACGAGTCGATTGAGCGCAACTGTCGTCGTTCCGTTTGACCCTGCAAATGAACTAGCCATATATGCGCAATGGCTCCCGCGCTGCCATAAAGTAGATGAACTTGCCTGAGCACCAGCGAGGTAAGAAGGGAAGACATGAGGAAAGCCGTCTGTACTGCGCGGACAGCCACCTGGCTCTGCTTCCGAGCATGGTAGTGGCGGACCCGGAAGGTGGACTGGCAACATCCTCGGATATTGGCTTCCAATCGCAGGCAGCATGAAGCGCCAACTTATGGCTGCAAAGAGCCATTAGGTAGCTGTCAACAAGATCCAGTCGCCCCTGAACATGCCGATGCTCGCGATTGCGTCTGAATAGCGTTTCTTTGACGGTGTTGCCTCGCCTCCCTCAACGCGAGATCGGCGTTCCTAGGAAGGCTGATCGAAAACGATGAGCGAATGAGCGCATAGATCATTGAAGTGAGTGGTCCTGTGAGGTCTCGCAAGAACCTTGGAAATGAATGCGGCAGATCTTCTTACCTAGAGATGAAAAGTTACATTGCAAGCAGTAGACGACCTATTCAGGGCTGCCTGCTGGAAAGACTCCAAGCTTACGCAAGCGAAGGTCGGGCGACCAAGGATAGACCAGGCCAGCAGATTTGGGCTGGGGCAACATGCATGATCGGCGCTCAGCGTTCAGGCTGAGACCAAGCCCAAATCTGACCTTCGCCCACGTCATTTGCTCGAAAGACTATCTATGCATTCATCATGTACGACCCTGTGTGTCGACTGTTAGCGTGTATGAGCACAGCAGAGTGATGAGCACAGTAGAAGAACTCGCCCTTTCGCCAGCTCCCTGTGAACAGTGACGTCGTCTTTAGAACGGATAGTTAGGTGATAACAGCAATAATTCGACTCCTCGTGATACCTGTTTGAGTGAAAGCCTAGATTTGCTGTCGATGTGACTTTGAGCAGAACTCGAAGTGAACGTTGTCGGCGACTGGCACTCGGCAGAGACGCCCAATGATATTTGAGGTTGACGCGTTGACGCGTGTTTGTTGTGCGAACTTTGGCTGGACGTCGAGGTCCAACCACGACCTTCATCACCGGCCTCCATCATCGCTCGCATCCTTCGCGTTCAGCCTCGTCGCTGTCTCAGGAGTGTGCGACAATGTCGTCCAGCATGCTGGTATCAACTCACATCTCGTCTCTTTTTTCGCCTGCTCAGGCCCTCTCGCTCGTAGTGAACACCAAACGGACAGACACACCCATTCTCACTCCAGACGATTCGGAACACGCCACCTACTCTGACATTTTCTACACGCAGCCAACAGGCACCATATTGCTACGCGTCATTCACGACGGGCAGGTCGTAGAGCTCATCTCTCTTTCCACCGACATCCCGTCACTGCGTATTCATTTCCCCTCTCCAGTCCTTCCAAACCCGTCCGCATTATGGGACGATGGAGCTCTGCAGGTTCTTGCCTTCACCAGGGCGGGTTCTTTGTTTCGAATCGCCATTCCGATATCCGACTCGGCACCTTACTGGCAAGAGTCCTCCTTCCCGAGCATAGTGGTGCGGGAGCATGTCGTGGCTCGTCTCAAAAACAACGACCTCCCCACTCTGGTTCATGTTCAAAGCATGCAGAATGTCGTAGCGAGCCTTCAAGACGGCTCTTTGCTACGGTTGGAAGCTGAGGGTGTCACGGCTGACGCAGACGATGGTAAGTGAAATGCTATGACCTTACCCGCACACCTCATCTCAAGGATTGATAGATCTGTGGAATGAAACCATCCTCTCCCATGCGTCGCTCCTGGGATCCCTTACTTCCTTCCTACACTCCTCCTCCCCTGAAGGATCTGAAATTGTCTCCATTGCTTCACACCCGCCACCCACGGACATTGGCCACATCTTGACAATGTCCCGTGATAGAACCCTGCGATTATGGACAACATCCGGCGAATGCGCTGCCACAAAGAGCCTCTCGTCTACCCCCAGTGGGCGATCTCTCACATCGGCATTGACCTCGACATCTACCGGTCTGAAACCCTCCGTGTTGCTAAATGAAAGCCCTCAGAGGTTACTCCGTGTATTTACACCACCGGAGCAAGAACTACCGTACGTCGCTGCATTTATCCCCACCGAGACATCAACCTCCTCCGGAGGCTACTTCCAAATTTTCTGCATTTTGGGCGAATATCTGCAGAGTGTAAAAACGATCGAGTGCTCCGCCGGTACAGTTCATTGCCACCTTCAAGATTTCATCGTTGCCTCTGGGGTCCTGTACTCTCTATGGGACAGGCAAGGTCAATCTGTGGTCGAGAGTATGACTCTCTCGTTCGACCAGTCAAAGCCAGACACAGTCTGGTTCACAGCATTGTACCCCCCGGAACCTGAACTGACGCCAACATATCTCGACGAATTGCTGCTGTCACCTGGCTCTCTCACAGACAAGTTCCTCAAAGCCGTTATGCGACCAGGTTTATTCTCTGCGTATACGTTGCAGACTGCCATCAACCAGTATTCCACGTCTCTCACCACTCTCGAGATGTTCAAAGCCGCCCCGCCACCTCAGCTGCAAGTTGTTTATACAAGCACTGCAGAAAACATCGCAGCGGTCGTCGGCTGCACCGTCGCTCTAGTGCCGGACCCATCAACCGGCGCGCCAAAGTACGACAGTTACTGGAACTCCCTAAAGAGGGACTGGGAGGGGTTCGTCGCGAGATGTCGGGACATCGAACGAAGCGCGCGCTGGCCCCTTGCATTGGGCGTAGGTGATGCGAAAGGCAGTATCCACATCATTGAGCGGGAACGAATAGGATCCATCGTAGCCGAAGATCTCCCCCTCCATTATCAACGCGTGCTCACGCAGCAGGCGCATACACAAGTTGCGCTCGACCCTCCAAGTCCATTGTTGGAGATCCTGTGGCCACTACGAATCCAACTTGGTCCATCACGTATGCGCCTGCTGGAGACGCGTCTCATCGATTTGGCCCATCAAGAAATCGCGTTCCCCTACGCAGACATAATCCAGGACCAAGCCCGTATTGTCCTAGGAGGCGAAGATGAAGGCATGGAGAGTTGGATCGCTGGGCGCCTGCAGAGCGTCGGCGACCTGCAGAGTAACGCCCGTAACATCCTGGATGCCATTGGAGGATTCGATCAAGAGGTCAAGAGGGAAGAAGATGAGGTGGAGCTGCTTCTCCCGTCTGCTAATCAGGACTGGAGCAAGGCGTTGTCGGCGTCATACGTGACTAGTTCCGTCAACGCGAGATATGATCTCGCCCTCCTTCTGATCGTTATGCTCTTCTTCCTGGGGGACGAGATCCCTCTATGGGACCCTGCATTGCTTGGGGAGATCTTCGTCGTTTTCCGCGGCGTCGCGATGCTGCGACAGGCCTCCCGCCAACCTGCTGGTACGCAATCCGCCGATCTGGGGGATGAAGAAGCGGTTATCGCGCAGATGCAGGGCATGAACGTGTCCCAGAAGGCGCAGATGCGTATCGAGCCGTCCTACTCCCTGCTTCACCGCCTCTTCACGCAGTTCGGGACCCCTGCCGGCCTCCCTGGGGCTGCGCACCATTTCCTCGACGCCACCGGCCTCTTGGCGGGACTCACACCCGCCCATGCGTCCAAACTCGAAGTTCTATTTTGCGAGCGACTTCGCCTACTCGGTTACCGGGAAGCGGCACGCGATATGTTGGCGTGGCTCCCACGGACGCCGGCCGTCTGCTATGTATTGCTCAGGGTCTGGATAGATGAAGCCCGATATGCTGACGCAGCCACCGCTCTGGAAAGCTTAGCAGGCAGTTTCGGTGAGCTGATTTCGCATCTTGTGCACATCAGTCATTAATTCAGCCTTGTTGCAGGTGCGGATAGCGCGCTGAGCATTGAAGACATAGAGTCTCTGCAAGGCGTACTGCCGGACGGAGTCGTATTCGAGCGCAACTTCGAGTTCTATCTCCATGCTGCCAGCCTATTCAAGACGGCCTCCGTAACCGTCTATGAAGTGCTATTTTCACAATTGGCGCTTTCGGTCGCGCCATGCACTGTTAGCACCGTGGAATTGTGGTACGATGTGATCAAGGGCTTCACTGAACTGGGACGTTTCGAAGATGCCTATACAGCGTTGATGTCGGCACCGTACGAAAAGCTGTGAGTTCTGCATAGTCTCCCCAGCATCGGTGAAACTGATGATGTACCCAGACAAAAGGAGTGTGTTGGCCCGCTCGTGTATCGCATGTGCGAGGAACATGCGGTGGATCGGCTCATGGCACTCAATTTCTCTGGACTAGTAGATGAAGTCGAACGATGCCTTTCTTTCAAAACCCGCAACGCCGACCCTCTCGTCCGACCCTTCTATTCAAGGATTCTCTACGCGTGGCATACGGCAAGAGGGGACTACCGAAACGGTCGGTACACGTTGTTGTGTTCTAGACTGCTTTGGCTGATCGAACATCATGTAGCTGCGCTGACAATGTACCAGCGTGCGAGAAAGCTGGCTGCCCTCAGTAGTATCAATCCAGCAGAGTTCGTCAGCCTGGCCGAGATGCAACTAGAGGCCTACGTAGTGAGCATGAACGCGCTCTCTCTGGTCACCCCAAAGAGTGCATGGATCATCTTGCCCTTTACGCCGGATAGTAACAATGAGGCAAGCGCATGCCTACTGTCCTTTTCCATATTACCTGATCGAACGATGCGCCAGCGCTCGAGAAAGCGACGCAAGCTTTCGAAGCACATACCGGAAGACCGATATTCAACAGGAAAGCGCGACGCCGAGGTAGTCGAACTTGCAGACATTCAGTATGAGTACACGCTGCTGTCTGCCCAGATCGAGCTCGTGAAGAGGGACCCGCAGATATTGGCCGCAGGCGGTAAGTCCGTGTGCGCCCCGCTACTCCTCGATACTTAACTCACGGTTATGCAGATACCCTGCTATCGCCGGAAGGTGTAATTTCCAAGCTCGCATACACTAATCTTTTCGATTTGGCAATCGTCACCGCCCAAAGTCTGAAGGTCGACATGGGCGAATTATTCGAACTACTGACGATACAATGTCTTCGACTGGCCAGCGACCCAGACGCTGTGTTGTGAGCCAACCCGTCACTCGATTCGTTTGAATATCATGCTCACTCAATCTGTTCAGCAGCGACCGAGATGCCGGGGATTGGCTGTTGACAGACAAGATATCGTCATGGTCTGGCAACGCCGCTGACCGCGGTTGGCGGTATCTCCGTCAGGCATTGGAGCGTAATGATGGCCCTGCTAGTAACTACTCATATAGCAAAATTGCCCTCGAAGTCCTGCTCGACTTCGACAGATCGTCAGCGCCGCCGCCGTGGCTGATCCAGTCCTTACAGGCAAGCCTGAGCCGTACCCCACTCGTCCCCTGAACCTAACTTACTAAAATGACGATCGCAGGAACACCACCCCGAATACCTCATCCGGACGTGTCTAGAGTTCGAGGTCATAGAATCTGCGTTGGAGCACACCTTATCCATGGTTCAAGCGGTAAGGCACATTCGATGCCGTTTACGGAGATAGATGACGACTCATATTATTCTCCTACAGGACGATGCACGGCTGGAACAAGAGCAGGCTACTGCACCGTCCTCAACTTGGCTACCGTATACCCTCATCGACCAGGTGCTCGCTGCCGCCGACTCAGAAGCTTTGTCCCCGCATGGACAGAGTTTGCGACAGGAGTTGCGCACTGAAGTCGCGAACCGCATAAAACGCTTGCGGACGCTCAGTCTGCAGGCTCCGTAATGACCGGCAGCGGGACCTGCGCACTGCGAATCCCATTGCGAAGTTCACCTTTTGTGGCCACACGCAGGGTGTTGTCGCACATATCACGATTAGGTTCAATGCATGTTCAATAATATTGACCAACTTTAACTTGACCTGAAAATATTGGGTTGGCCTATCGGTGGATATGCACTTGTCAGTTGTCACCCGATGATGCGTTGTGATATTGTGAAGACTCAGAAGAGAAATGCGGAGAGATGTCTCTCGATTGTGGCTAGTACGGACTGGCTCCTTCGAGGCTCTGAAATACGAGTCCGAGCGCCGGCGGTCCATTACGAGGAGCGTGAGAAAGGCGCGCGGGGGATGCGGACGCTTCCGAGAGCGCGACCTGAGTTGCCTTCACCCTCCCTCCACCATCTCATTGTGCAGCCATGGCTCCTCGAAGCAACTTGCGCCAGACATTCATGAAGAACTGGTTCGCCGTCGAGGTGCGTGGCGTTGATTTTGTAACCGACCAAAGTACTGAAGTGTACGGCAGGCGCTCCCGATGTAAGGCATCGTTTGGAAGGAGTGGTATGGTCATGGCTCATCATCAACTTTGCAGCTACGCCGTCGTAGGAGTTGTAGTGGCAGGCGGCACTTGGTACCTCACTCGTCTCGCGCGAGGCCCCACTGGTGCGCCCTTTATTTTCCGTGCTGACTTGTCGTCTTACCAATGGCGTGCAGTTGTTTGGACCAAGGACAACCCAACACCTTGGAACGACATTAAGCCCGACGAGGGTACAAAGTTGCTCACAGTCAACCAGCACTTCGAGAAGGGGTGAGTACGTGCCCTGGCTCGCTCCGAACAGTCCCTTATGCGCACTCGTTACAGCTGGGAGCGCAGAAAGTTGTGAACTAGCCTCTTCATCTCCCGTCCCTTCATCCCTGGATACTACAGACCTGAGCACACTTCGTGCCCTGTAAACTTGCATCATATCAATGGCATTCTTTCTCAATATTCACTACTGTTCTGAGCGTGATGTCTGCTGTGACCCGAGCGTGATGTCTGCTGTGACCCGAGCGTGACGATCACGACGCTCGAGTCGGATGCTATCTGATGGATTTCTTGCGCAGGGCAATTGCATCTTGCTCTCGTCCTCCATCCTCTGCCATGGTCGTCCCCTTGGACTCGCCGCAGCCTGTGTTTGCGCTTCCTGCGCTCGACGATATTCTCGACGTCGAAGAGGATGCGCCAATACCCGGTCTAACTCCTGTGAGACAACATCACTGATCCTTTTCTACAGGCCTAATATTGGAGTCAGAGCAAAATAGGGCATTTGCAGTTGCCTGAGCTCGTCTTCGGCGCTGCAGCGTTCTCGCAGCAGTACAACACCGAGGAGTACATATCGAGCACCGCGCCTCTGCGCACCGTCCGACTGGCTCTGCGGTAAGCCGTGCTGCATCGCGCTACGCGCTTCAGGGAGTGAGTGACTTTGCGCGATAGTTATGGTATCACCGCGTTCGACACCTCAGCGTACTACGGGCCATCTGAAATCGTCCTGGGCACCGCACTGAAGGCGCTGGCGCCAGAGTTTCCTCGGTCATCGTACCAATTGGTAACATCCTCCATCCCAAGCGGTCTCCATTCTCGAGTACGCGCGGAACTGACGCGTCCGCGCAGATGACGAAGTGTGGGCGGTACGGCGCGACCGCGGCGCACTTCGATTACCGGCCAGAGACGATTCGCAGGAGCATCCAGCGCAGCCTGGCGCGGCTGAATACGGAGTACCTCGACACAGTATACCTGCACGACGTCGAGTTTGTGTGCACGCCTGTGCAGCCGCGCGCCGAGGGGAACCATGTGCACGCGTTGGACACCGAGGCCGAGGCTTACGGCCTCGCGGACAGCCAAGCGGGCAAAGTATGGGGCGAGGGTGACCAGGTGTTCTTGGATGCGGTGGCGGAGCTGCGCAAGATGAAGGCAGAAGGGCTCATCAGGAACATCGGCATCACTGGTGGGCAATGACTTTCATGTCCTCATCCCAGATCGCGTATCTTATTCCTATCGCGTAGGTTATCCACTCGCGACTCTCCTCCGTCTGGCTATTCTCGTCCTCCATACCGCGCCACACCAGCCGCTCGACGTCCTCCTCAACTACTCCAACCTCAACCTCCAAAACGCGACGTTTCGCGCGTTCGTGCCCGCGTCTCGGGAGCGCGCGCGCGTCGGGCAGCTGCTCACCGCGTCGCCGCTCAACATGGGGCTCCTGACGCCGTCCCCTCCCGCGTTCCACCCCGCGTCCAAAGACCTGCGCGAGGCGACGCGGAGGGCGCACGAGCTACTGGTCAAGGACGGAAAAGGTGGGATCGTGAATGTCGCGCTGGGCTATGCGTACCACGAAGCCCGAAGGCTGGACCTGCCGACGGTCGTCGGCCTGAGCCGCCCGCAGGAGGTGCATGACACGATGCGCGTGTGGCGAGCCCTGCAGGCGGAGGGCGGCGATAGCGACGCGGCTGCTGACAGGGCGAAGGGAGAATCGATGGCGCTGGGGACGCTTGCACCGTTCATCGATTATTCGTGGTCCTCGCCATAGCTCACATGCACACCATGGAACACACAGAGAGCGGAAAGAGTGAAAACGCACCAAGACGAAATTGCAGGTACCCAAATGCTACAGAGATGGATAAAGACACAGTGCTCCCTCGATCGGATTAGCAACGAAAACATGCTACGAAATACATGAGTGACGATGGTTCAACATGAAAGGTGTGAATGTGGTACAGAGATAGTCGATATTGAGATGATACAAAACAGAAGCACCGCTGAAATTCAGGACTCTTGGCCTCGAGACCACCAAACCTACGAGAAGTGTCTCGAGCACTTTCGGATTCGTCGGGAGCGGAGACAGACCACCCGCAAAATAAGACGCAAGAGACAGATAGATCACCCAGAGACAAGGGATCACCGACCGGTCTTGATGATGCCGGCGTTGACGAGCTTCATGATGTTCTGGCGGACGGTCGGGTTCTTCATGTGGTCCTGGAGCGCCGCCGGGTTCGACTGTGCCTGCTGCAAGATACTTTGCATGATCGGGTCGCCCATGATTTTCTGTCATCACGCAGAAATTATGGTCAATATCACGGACAATGTCAGAAGGAAGCAAGGACTTACAGCAATCTCTGGATCGCGCATCGCGCGCTGCAGCGTCTCCTCCTCCGTCTCGTCCGCGCGCTGGCTGTATAACGCCGTCTGGCACTTGATCACCAGTTCCTGGATCTCCTTTCCGTGCCGCCCCTTGCCCTCGCCGCCCTCGTTCTCCGCGTCGATGTCCGCCGCCTGCTGCATCACCTCCAGACACTTGGTGTAGTCGTGCATCGCGTGCAGCACGTGGCCCTTCCGCACGTACGCCTTCACGAACTTGGGGTCCGCGGCGATGGCGGCGTCCGCGTCTTTGAGAGCTTCCGGGAACGCGGCAAGCTTCGTGTATGCGTTCGCGCGGTTGTTGTACCCGCGTGCGTCGGACGGGTCGCGCTTGATCGACTCCGTGTACGCCTTGACCGCACCCGCGAAGTCGCCCGCCTTGAATAGCGTGTTGCCCTCCTCGCGTGCCTCGGTCGCCTTCACGGGGTCGAGGTACTCGAGGCGCGCTTTCTCGGCGGCGGCGCGCTCGGCCTGGTGCAGCTTGTCGAGGATGTCCGCGGTGCGATGCTCGGTGAGCGATTTTTGGAAGTACTTGACCGCGTCGTCGAGATCGCCTTTTTTTAAGTAGGCGTTGCCCTCGCGGCCGAGGGCTTTCGCAATGAGCTTGTAGTCTGCGCGGATCTATGTAGAATAGTCGTCTTAGGCGTGATTGAAAAAGGATTCAGGGAACGAATACGTACACCACGACCCTCTTCGACAGCCTTTTCGCATGTTTCGATGCACTTGTCGTAATCCGCCTGCTCAAAGTACACAGCTGAAGGATTTTTTCAGGAATAGATCTCGCGATACGGGGAATCGGTAGAGCGCACCTGCAAGATTGGTCAGGAACGTCATGTCCTTTGGCCAGAGATCCCAGGCTTTCTGGAAGTGCGCAGCCGCGGTGGGGAAATCTCGCGTCTTGTACGCTGCGTTTCCGAGCTTCTTTTCCTCCGCTGCGTCCGCCTTCGCCTTGGCCTCTTCGGCGTCCTCCATCTCCACGTCCGCGTCCACCTCCTCGAACCTAGACTCTGCTGGGGGCGTCGTAGGCTTGGGTGTCGACGTCGACGCGGTGGGCTGCGGAGGACTTTGAGTAGAACTTGGTTGGGTATCAGCCTTCGCGACACCAGGCGGGAGCTCGTCCGAGCCCTCCTCGCGCGAAAAGCCCTGCATGTCGATGCCCATGAGCACGCCGAGCACGTCGATCATGCGCGCGTCGCTCGAGAGCATGCTGTCTGCGAGCGCGGGGTTCTGCTGGATGAGCTTCAGCTTCTGGACGAACGCGGGGTCTGCGAAGTGCTTGGACGTGCGCGGGTTCGTCGCCAGTTTGCCGATGAGATTCGGGTCGCTGAAGAGCTTGCCCAGCCCGAAGCCTTCTCCACCAGCGCCGGCGCCGCTTCCTTCGGATGCTGTGTACCAGGACGCGACGTGTATGAGTGGCAGTCGCAGTGTGAGGACGAATGCACGTACCCTTGGCTTCCTTGACCTCTTGGAGCCCTTTCTTGAGGGCTGGGCTATCTTCGAGCTTGAGGCCCTCCTCGTACGCCGCAATAGCATCGTCGTATTGTTTTGTGCCATGGAGAGCAGCCCCCTTGCGCGCGTAGCCCTTGGCCCACGACGGATTTACCTTGATGCACTACAGATCGCGATCAAGTGAGTCCCTGCTCTTTGTACCCCACTGCTTGTAACCCGCACCTGCTCTGCGTCCTCGAGTGCTTGCGACCACTCCCTCTTTCCCGCATGTGCGGCACTGCGATTCGAGTAGAGGACGTGATTTGTCGGGTCTATCGCGATGCCCTTGGAGAAGAGTTCGATGGCCTCGTCGTACTTTTTCGCCTGGAAGGCTTTGTTACCCTGCGCCTTGAAGTCGTCTGCACTCATGATGAGAGGGATACTAAGTACTATGGCTGTGATAGTCGAGGACAGGCTTATATGGGAGCGTGAATATGTGATGGGAGCTTCGAGAACGTTCCTAGGTACATTAGCCTAACCCTAACCCTAGCAACTACACTATGTTCTGGTCTGCAAGTTTGTAGAAACCGTCGTACGCGTCGCTGACGACCTGCCAGTGCACGACGCTCCAGAACTGCCGCACGTACTCTTCCTTCCCCCACACACCGAACCCCGCGCTCAGCCACGCGTGCTCGTGCACAGACAGGCACAGCAGCGGCATCAGCTTGTCCCCTACCCGCGGCAGGTTCGACTTCGTCAACGGGTCGATGTTGATCTTCTCCGCCTGTCGTGTCATGATGTTGCTCGCCTCGTACGCGGGGTCCAGCGTCCCCGACGCCACGTAGGTCCGCGACGCTGGCGGGTGCGTCGCGCCAAGCTCTCGTGCCAGCCCCGATGCAGGCGACGACGGCGTCCCAGAAGGCGGCTGTGGCGGCTGTGATGGTGACGCACGGGCGTGCGCGAGATCCTCGCCCACCGTGTGCGTGTGCCCCGTGAACGTCGGTTGTTGCGACCGCACGAGCAGCGTGCCCGTCCCAAATGTCGGGAGCACCGCGATTTGTCCAAGCTCGTCACACACCAGCCACACCCACCCCGTCCCGAACATGCCCAGCACCGACGCGCTGTACACCGACTTCAGCTGCGAGAGCGACCCGAACTGGTGGTTAATCGCCTTCGCAAGGCCCGGGCTGATCGCGTGCTCGTGTGAGTCGCGGCCCTCTTCTGGTGGGAGCTGTGACGAGGTAGAAATGCAGCGTTCAGTTGATAGCAGTCAAGGGTCGCTGCACAGGGATACACGTACGAGACCGCGGAGGAAGAACGAGTTGTTCAGCGCCTCGCTCGCGTAGTTGAAGGCCAAGACGAGGTCCGGGTCGCTCGCCGCGCTGATGACCGTCTGGGTGACCGTCTTATTTTGTAGGGGGCCCTCTGCCCGAACGAACATGAGCGGAACACTTGGACAGCTGTGAGCGAACGCACCTTTCACCTCCTCATTTAGCCGATCGAGCAGGCCCTGCTGATAGTCCTCCGCGACGAGCTTTAGCGCGGGCGGAGGCAGGAAGCTGCCCATGCCGTTCTCCACCTCGTAGTGTAGGCCAAGCCGAGTGTGTATTGTTCTCCGCCCGCTCACACAGATACTACCTGTATGTGGTAGTGATAGCCGTAGCCGCAGGCCATGAGCCGATGGTAGTACTGGTGGCGGCGTGATCCGTGCGCGCGACGAGCCCGCCAGCCGCGAGACGAGTCTGTTCATGGCGCGTCGCCGAGGGGAGACCAACGACAAACACAGCGGTGGAAGGGAGGAGGACGGTTGTTGTCGGACGCAGACGCGCCGCCCGCCGCTTAACGAAATTTCGGGCGCTTCATCGATCAGGTCCAATTATGGAACGGGGATCCTGGCAGCACACGTCGACATAACCACGCTCCTTCTTGCTCTCGCCCTCATCTTCCGCTCAGCTACTGTAGTCTGACAATACCGCCACGATGGCACCAAAATCCAGCGCTGCAGCACCTGCGACCCCCACACCAGCGGCCACGGCATCTGCGCACGTGAACGCCGTCCAGTCGCTCTGGCAGGCGTACTATACCAACACGTCCTCCCGCCTCAAGACCATCGACGCCTTCCTCGTCTTCCTGATCCTTTCCGGCGTCGCACAGTTTCTCTACTGCGTGCTTGTTTCGAACTTCCCGTTCAATGCGTTTCTCGCTGGGTGCGTGCTTCTCACTGCGCACCGAGGCCCTCGTGTCAAGTCCGAGCTTCGCGCTTGAGTGGCTTGCGCTTGGGATTGCGACCGAACAAACGAAGACATGGTACTGATGCATGATTTCCTTGATGGAACACAGATTCAGCAGCTGCGTCGGCCAGTTCGTGCTCACAGCGTCGCTGCGCGCACAAGTGAACCCCGCGAACCGGACAGAGTTCAAGGAGGTCTCTCCAGAACGGTACGTCTCCTCCTTACACCCCTCGCGCTTGAATCACGCTGTTCATGTACTGATTAATATTCTGTGCATTCCCTCGCCCCTCCATCGCGTTCGTCACCCACCGACCATACACGCCGACCGTCCTGTTGACTACGCGACGAGCAGCGCCTTTGCAGATTTCGTCGGCGGCTCGATAGTGCTACACTTCTTCGTGTACAATTTCCTAGGATGACGGGCGGGCCAGGGGAGGCACGGACATGGGACTGGAATGCTGCATATGTATTTCGAGGCTCGCCGGACGGGAACTACAATACAGCGCTCTTCGATTCGTCTATCGATTTGTGAAGCCTTGCTGCTCGTCAGACGTGGAATGCGCACGTGAATAGGAGAGCAGGAGCAAAGCTTGGTGCTTGTGGGGCCAGCGTCAGGTATAGTACAGCGAACAGCGATAACTTGGTGGGGCCCCCGAAATGTGATATATATGAGAGAGAAAGGGAGAGGGAGGAGATAATAATCCTAGTGTGATGATCCTTCAAACGCGGCACCCTCGTCGTGTGCTTCCCGTATAAACCCGCTAAGAACGCTTAATGATTAACGATTGATGGTGGTGGGGGTATTAATGTTTCCTCTCGAACGATGATGACCTCTGCAACGCCAAACACGGGAACATGACATGAGAGGTGCATATATCAGCATCGACGTGGACGTAGCAGGCGAAGGACGGACGCACCCCGAATATCACCACTGCGAAGTCAAATACATACTCCCCTATGAACGGGACGCGAACGGTCAGTATTCCATCCGTGCGTGAGATACCGCCCAGGAATCCGAGGTATGAGCAACATAAAATAGGCACGCACCAAACTCCAGATACGACTTCAGCAGTACTGTAGACACAAAGCGCGAAAGCCGTCAGTATACATCCCGACTATAATATATATGACAGAAGGAGGGAAAGAGACTCACGTCGTACGTCCTTATTCGGTACGTCCGAGAGCCTTGGCCTGACGTATCACACGAGTGCCAGTTAGTCACGAAGTCTGAGCTTGAAGGGTAGCAAAGGAGAGGAAGTCGGGTGACGCACGTGAGCCCCGTTGTTCTCCTCACGCCAGCGAGGAACGCGCTGACGAGCATAGCGTCGACGCCGAGGTGGATGAGTGTGCCCAACATCGTTCACGTTCTTCGCTTGGATTTCAGTCTGAGTCGATGTTTAAGAAAGAGGAGGTCGACTCGGATGTGCAAGTACAAAGACTCAGAACGCCTAGCTCTGATCGAAAGCGAATACAGAGGAAGTTGTTTGGAAAAACGCAGAGTGAGGCTTTGGGATGTCTGGACAAAGAGAAAACTCAAGGTTGCTGGCGTTGTGCACGAGCAGAAAGAAGCCGAGGAGGAGCGTCAGCAGCCGCCCCACGTGTGCGTGTTAGGATCGAAAGCTCAGTGCCAAATAACGGGATCCCAATTATGGACGCGTCGAGCGGCGCTCGCACCGCTCGGGTTCCGTGTCGCAACGCAAGAGAAATCGCAAAATGATACATTTCACGATAAGCAAACCAGCCACGGCATAGAGCGACTGAGAGCGACACTGATAATAACGTGTGCCAGGAATATGCGAGCGGTACGAAAGCTACGGCAAGCCTGCTGTGACGCTCATTAACGCAACAAGCTGGTAAGAAACAAATGAGCAGAGGACCAACGCGACGCGAGAGCAGATGTCGAGAGCAACACAAAGACGACACACATACACGCTTCAGGTTGAGAGGTAAGCGCGCAAAGCTCCCGGGAATCTCTGGGAGCTTTTTGACAGGAATGTGATTGGCGCTGAAAGCTCCCGGGAATGTCTGGGAGCTTTTGACATGGAAGGGGGACAAGAAACGAAGGGGTCGAGGGTCGAGGGAGGCCGTATATATAGTCCGACACGCGTCTGTGGGGCGGCGACGTCATTGGCAGCGACGCCGTCGCGACATGCCCCTTTGAGAGTTTCTTCGTCTGTTTGGTACCTTCTTTTGGGGAAAACAAAGTTGCGGTGCCCCGCCTCATCGGTCCGATTGCACGGGTGCAGGGGAGGGGGAGCCAGCCCTTCTATATTGACGAAAGGAGACCAATCTACGTTCGGACTCGTACAAACCACGGCGGCGGGCAGTGACAACGACGAAGGACATTCGAGGATTGCCAATGGATCTGGTAAGAACGAGATCAAGTTCAACGCGCGCTGCTTGAAGAGATGCGTTGACACTCACTATTAGGATGATCTTTCAGACATAGACGCAGACCTCCATCTGCGGCCGCTTCCATCTTGCGGCGCTTCTACAAGCCGTACGACTCGGACGAGCGACAGTGCAATCATCCACTCGCAGCGTCGGTGGCCGTCCTTGTACCGTGTTACATAAAACTGCACGTGAATGAGATCGTCTGGCTTGATGTGGCGCGGGTCGAGCGGAAACGACACGGCTCTATCTTTGGGAGAGTTCGACGCGATGTTCCTCGTGTGGAACGGGCCAAGATCCAGCATACCCTGGGTTGCATGTGTGTTGTCAGTCTGCGAAGCTGGCGCACGCGTACAGCACCGAAGTCACCTCTGTCGGGCAGCAGTGTACGAATTGCAAAGTTCTTCTCTGCCCTGTATCTGCACCGGCACGATTAAAATACGTCAGCAGTTCCCGTTGGCCATGTTGACCACAGCACGTTTGGGCGGGACTCACCCCCAGTGTCTCCCGGTGCACGGCACCTCTTGAGCAGCTCGCGCGTCGCATGCACGTCCGCTAGGCGTATCGGCGCGCCTTCTAGTACGAGCGGGTCGTCAATGCCGTCTTCGTCGTCTGAGAAGCCTGAGATTGGTTGAGTGGCTCGGACGAGGAGCCCGAGCAGCACAGGGATGCCATCGACGCATATGAACGCCGCTAGATCATCTATATCCTCGTCGCCTCGCTCACTGCAGCCCCATGTCGCGTCCTGCGGGAGACAAAGGAGCGGTATATGCCCGTCCTGGCTTAGCGTCGCGGCGTTCTGCAGACCGCGCACCACGGCTCTGGGGAGGTAGCGCTGGGAGCGGATATGCAGCTAGGACATATCGATGAGCGCCGCGATCAAAAGGAACGCGTCAAACTGATATGCACCTGACGAAGGACATATTCCTTCATGGCTCCGCGACCATAACGATGATGAGACGTCTGAAGCGAGGGGTCAATGGCTGCGACGCGACACACGCTTATTTGGTCGTATTATGAATCAAAGCCCGCCCATCTCCTTTTCGGGACTCCGAGATGCCCGCGCACCTCCGCGGATTTGCACAATAGTACACTGCAAACCTTATATTACTTGCCGGCAGCGCAGACTATCAAATGCATTTGATCGTGAGATGGTGGATAGTTATGTCCAAACAGCGAACAGACGGTGTGATAAGTCCGAGCAAGCACCCTTCAGGTGTGAATTAAGACCCCTCGGCGGCCACTGATACACACAGGTATGGAAAGGCGAGGAGAGTACGCGCATGATGATCATGACAGGTTCTCATGAACACTACAATCCACTCTTCAAGGGTAGCATTGCCTGCAGAACGTCACGAGTCCGTTCCTTCTCTTCCTTGATTGTTCCGGCGAAGATCTTGAAATTGGGCTTGTTTGAATCCACTATGACGGGAGGAGCATGTTAGCGAAAGAAGCTGGTCAATCGTAAGCATATAAGACGTACATTGTAGTTGGAAAGCCACACTCTCGCTCGTGCTGATGCAGGCGCCCGCTTGTCGCATCCGTTCCAGCGCGTATGGAATTTCTTCCTTATTGGAACTCGAGACGCCGTCGGCAAGAATGTGTACGTCGTAGCCAAGGGATAGAAAGTCCAGCGCTGAAATAAGCACGCAAATGTGGCACTGGGTAGCGAAGAAGACGGATGTCAGCGCTTATGATGGCACAGAGCACGGAAGTACGCACCTCGATGCCCATGACAATGACAGATTTGATGTCATGCTGCTTTAGTGACGCCTCGACTTCTGGCGTCACCATTGAAAACAGGCTCTTCTCAATGGTGCCGAGATGGAGTGGGCCGAGAGTATCTAGCGCGATTTCCTTGACGGTATTACCGAGAGCTGTATTGAAGGTGTGAGACGGCGACAGGGGCTATTCAACGACGTGCCGACCTTTCGGGTTCTGTTCGGTAACAATGACAGGGACGCCGACAATCTAACGGTCCATCGTACCATAAGTAAAGATGTTCGCTGGGACAAGGAAACGCCTGGGCTCACCCTTGCGATCTTCAGCATCTTGTTCGTCGTCGTCACTACCTTGTCAAAGTCCCGTATCGCTGGCTCTGCCCGTGACCAGCCAGATGAGTACACGAAGCACCAAAAGAACAAGAACACGCACGAAAGCGTGTCTGCACGTCGCAGACAAACATGACAGACTGCTCGGGCACAATCTTCTTCACTGACGGAGTAGCCATTTCGGGGTTGGATTGTATGTCTTGGTGGGCGACAGCTAGGCCGTCCAGACGATGGTCAAGTGGTCGATGGTGAGAGAGACGGGTAAGGAAGATTTCAGTGGAGGCGTAGACAGCGGTCGTGGTATATATCGACCCCGGTCCCGCACCAGGGGAACGAATAAGGAGCCCGGAGTGCCGTGCGTCGCGTGGTCCGGTTTCCGTTGGCGTTCCTACGCGTCAAGGGCGTCGACATTGATGGGATGTGCATCCGCGGGGAATCATCGTGACTATCATCTCAGCATCGAATGCCGTCGGAGATTATATGGATGCGTCCAGTAAGTGCAAGAAATTCGCAACATCCTCTCTCTCGCTTTCGGCATTCACGGGCCGGTACCCCGCCATCAAATCTGGGCCGTCGAGCTTCGGGGGAGACGCCGCTCTCAAACAAGCAAGACCACTCCCTCTAATGTAGCATCCCAAAATTGGCTCACAGCTCACATTCTCATCGCAGGAAGAACAATTCTAGTATCCTGGACCATCTCTTAACCACGACAAACCCGCACCTTCAACCACCACCATTCAAGTAGCCCAACACCGTCTCAAGTCAGCATAATCTGAGCCTTGAAATTCGGCAGTTAAACTAGACCAAGCACGACTTGGTATCTTGACCAAGATGATGGAACAGTATTTATACGACATCGTCAACGCTCAGTATCTATCGGACTCATTGGGCGAGGACGAGGAGGGGGAACAGCGATCTCCGGTCAGTCGTTCTGTCTGACGATGAACAATAGCTGACTTCACTCTATCGTCACTGTTGATATCATAAAAGGCCGACATTCTTGGCATAATGGACGATTGCATAGCGCGAACAGCTACGCCCGCCGTACCCGTTTCCACCACATTCCATCTGGATGCTAACCTCGACTCTCTGCGCCCTAACGTCATCATCGCTGCCGCTGACAACATCATCTTCTATGTCCATTACCACAAACTCTTTTCTGCCTCGAACAACAAACTGGGTGGCCTACTGCCCACCGGCGGCGACCGGCCGACGCCCGACAATCCCCTGATCGTGTCCCTCCCGGAAGATTCAAACGCGCTCAATGTGGCGCTCCACACAGTCTACGGCATGTCGTGCAGCGCATACAACCCGGATTTTCCGACAATACTGCATGCCATCGATGCGCTCAAAAAATATGGATGTCTACTGCAGAGGTTTATGGCGCGCGGCACGCCTCTGTTCGCCCTGTTCCTCGGCCAGGCGCCGTTGCGTCCCCTAGAGGCGTACACGGTCGCCGCAGAGAACAAGCTGCACGACCTCGCGGTCGCCGTCTCGCCGCACCTGCTCTCCTGTCATCTTGCGGAGTGCCCAGACGAGTTCGCAGCTCGGATGGGCGGGGTGTACTTCAAGCGCCTCTGTGCGCTCCAGGACAAACGCACCTCTGCGCTGCGGCGAATGGTGTTCGCGCCCCCGTATCCGCACGCGCCCACGGACACTTGCGACTTTGACGACCAGCGTGCGCTCAACAGGGCGTGGGCGATGGCATCTGCCCAGCTTGCGTGGGACGCGCGTCCGGGTAAGCATCGAGCCTGGATCACACCGTTGAATGACTGACATTGCGTAGATCTCACGTGCAGCGCCATCCAGTCGACACTTGGTTCCCTCGAGCAGCAGCTTCCGTGCCCAAGCTGCAGAGAGTCTCTGATGACGCGCGTACGGGACATTGTGGTCCAATGGTCCATGCTGGACGTGAGTTTCTCGACTCTTTCGTCGGACACCGAGCTCACCAACACACCTGCGATGCACAGCGGAACATCCAATGAGAGGAGTCTACGTATGGGTAGGGGTACCGTTTCGGATCTCTGGAGGCACTTCCGTGCCATTCTCTGCGTCTTGGCCTCATCAAATACCAGACGTTTCTTCTGTTCTCACATGCGCCATGCCTTCGTTGTTCACTTCATCTTCCGCTAAAAATCAGAGAGCCCTGATCGAACGCACCGTCGAGCAATGGAAGAGACAGAAGTAGTTCGCGGACCAGGCTGTATAGGACATCGTACGTTCCATGCTGCGCTTTATATGTGGGTCGTGTGCGTGCCGGTGGGTCGACTACATCGTCTGGACTCATCGGATGGCCGCAATGACGGCAGCTTTCATTTTGTCTCCAGGAACCGGACGCGGCTTGCGCTTAGTCTCCAGGCACACCCGGTCGCTTGTGTTCTTGTCATTGCGCTGAGCTGGGACACATGCTCGGAAGCCACTGTGCCGCTCTTCACATCGTGCATAAGGATGCATCGAGCGGTGGCGTACAGTGGCGTACACGTAGTAACCGTGATTCTCGTAGCGACTCGAGGGACCGCGATCGACCGCCAACGTGCCGGTGAGATTGTGCATCTGCGTACATTTTGAGGTGATATTATACTGACAATCCCGAGCCCTCCGACATGTGTAGCGATGTGATGCGGGCTCGTGCTCCGTCGCGTCGTTCGTTTCTGACGGAAGAGGATGGAAAAGGCGTTGCTGGGCTCGCTGCACAGCCCATCGTGTTTTGACCTCCGTACGCGCGCAGATGGTGCCGAGACAAGAGACAAGAAACCCTATACCTGCGAAGCTACGGCAGGCGCATGTGCGACGGACGAACGGGGCACTGCGCTTTTGCGAGGTGTGTCCGGCAGCATGACAACCATGAAACCTGTTGTTTGCCCGGAGGAACTGCAGACGGATCATCACGGACAGACACTGCAGGGTGTATACGCTCTGCGGCCGCCGCAGAAATCGGGCGTAGGGCCGAGGAAAGCAGGTGCGGGGGAGCGAGGGAGCGAGGGAGGTCGGTCGGTGCGAGAGAGGACAAGGAGCGGTGAACCAGGGTGGACCGACACGGACACTGGGGCGACACCTTGGGCTCGTACCTATTTTTCACGCGTGTCTCAGGCCGTTCCGTGGTTTTTGTTTTATGAGGGTCGGACGTTGTCAAGCGCGAGCGCGAGAGACTCGGCTACATCCGAAGACGGTATTTGTAGTTTGATGACGGTTGGTTCATTTTCCTCGCTTGCTCCCCGCCATCATCCCCGTCCTCAACGTCCTCCAACGCCTCCCACCCGACCCAGCCGTCGCTAGTCCAGTCATTCCTTTGGTTATTCACGTTCTCTCGAACACTAGTCGCTCTTTGTTTCATCCCTGTTAATACAACAACACGATATCATGGACTATGCCACCGCGGTCACCGACTCACGCATGGAGGATCACCTCGCTGATAGGATGAGGGTCCGTAATCTCGCGAATCTTGACCGTCGCGTCGAGCTCACGTATTTCTTTCCCGCTGCGGACCACAGCTTGATGCCTTCAAACTGGGAAGAAGCAATTCACCCTCCAACATAAACCAACATGCAAAGAAACCCTCGCATGCACGTTCGCATTCCCGTAGCCATTCAGTTTCGGTTTCAACGCTTGTTTCGTCTACGTCTGCGCCATTGCCAGGCGGCCCTGCTGCCGCTGCACCAACCCCGGAGAGCCCGCCGGCGTCTCCCCCGTTGCCATCCACGAACCCGAAGCGCAACTCACATCATCGCCGCCGTTCATCCGTGTCAACTCGACGCGAATCGGCAGAAATCATGGGGGTCTCCCTTCCTGCCCTCCCCGCCTCTATCACCGACGACAACCTCAACCTTGGGGACAAGGACTCAATACGACGCCGCGCTCTCTGGGCTCTTGAGGGCAAGAGCGACGTCGGCATGTTCTCCAAGGTCGAGATTCCCGAGTTGGACTCTTCAGAGACCGAGAGGCGGTTTGATTTCCGTACGTGTTTTTGGCTTCCTCTATGGCGGCGTCTGAGACATTGTTGTTTTCTCTTAGCTACGAAGCCCTCGTACCCTCCCGGCATCGGTGCTGGGTACGGTGGAGGTCTCAGCGGTCTCACGGGTAGCAAGCGCGATTCATTTGGAAGGTTTTCAGTTCCATGTGCCTCGAAAGAGCAGCTCCACACGCTCATGGAAGAGGAGGAAGAGGAAGAAGAAGAAGAGGTCAACAGCGACGAGCATGTGGAAGATGTTCCAGTACAAGACACCCAAGAAGAGGGGCCCATTTCTCCGGTCGAAGTTACCGTCACGGTTCCTTCTCCCGCACCGGCTCGACGCCGTCCTGCTGGGCTCAATCTCCGGCCACTATCACTTGTTACCGCAGGGAGCGTGATCAAGGCTGCGAACGGCGAGTTACCCACGCCGTTGCCTACCCCGAGCCCTAGGGTGCAGGCTGGCCTCAGATCCCTCACGTTGGTCTCATCCCCGGTGGATCAGTCTAGCGACGACAGCAGCTGCGATGCAGCTAAGAACATGGCGCGGAAAAGACAGTCACTCGTTTTGTCTACTTCCGCCCCCGCTGTCTCCTCGATGCCTTGGACTGCCCGCCGTTCGTCCGCGTCCTCAGATTGCCCACCTGTCCTCCCACCCAATCGGCGCGGCAGTGTTGGTTACTACCACTCTAAGGACCCATCTTCGATTTCGGTGACTGGCCTTCCCACGCCGGAAATGACGCCCACTAGTGAGCGCCGTTACTCGCACGCCAGTGACAGTTCGGGCAGCGAGACGAGCAGCCGTTCTCGTGGCTCGCGCTCACAGTCCAACAGTGAACACCATTTTTTATACCAAGCCCATGCGGCGCTCGTCCAACGTATCTCCGACCTCGAGCGCGCACTCTCGGCTCGTCCACGTTCCCGCCCGTTGTCCTACGCTTCGGAAGCCTCTGTGACCAGCGAGGCGCCGAATGATGAGATGCTACAACTCATCACGGACTTGAAGTCTGAGCGCGACGAGCTGAAGAAGGATGTCGACGGCTGGCGCACGAGGGTGAGCGATGGCGAACGCCAGGCCACCCTCTTGATGAACCGCGTCGAGGCAGAGCGACGGGAAGCGTGGGTCGCTCGCGAACGCATGGGCTTGTTAGAAGTGGAGAAACGCTCGCTGGAGACGATGCTCAAGGACAAGGTCTCTTGGGGCGAGGATGGATGGAGGAAGTTCGAGGAGACGGAGAAACAGTTGGCACAGGTCCGGGAAGAGTGCCGAAGTCTCGCTGCAGAAGTTCAGCGTCGGGCCAATGTCGAAGCTGAATGTATGCGCCTCTCGTCCGCTCTGAACGAAGAGCGGAAGCGCAGGGAGGAGCTCGAGCACGAACTGGAAAGCTTGTTAGCGACTCCGACGCCAGCGACATTCGAGCACGCTATGAAGGCGCCAACCTCGAGGACGATGGTGTATGCGAAGAGAGGCGGTCTTGGCTTCATGTCCATGGATTCTTCCACCGAGACGGACGTAGACTCTCTAGACGACTCGCTTGATCGGCACGAGCTACCGCTGAAGGTTGTGCAAGAGGAGGATGAGAACGAATGCCACGATGGCAACAACTCCGACTGCACCGACGAAGACGAGCTCGCGAGGTATGAGGACGAGGATGAGTACGACAGCTATGCGTTCCAGCCGTCGCTCTCTGACTCGTCTTTCGAGTCCATGGAGGACCTGCCTCGCGAGACGTCTCACCTGCTCGATAACTCCGAGGACGACGTTCCGGGACTAACCATCACGCGCTCCAACACAGCGTCGCCGGTACCGGCCTCCCCTCCGCAAACTCATGCGAAGCGCAACTCGCTGTACAAGGCGTGGACGTTCCCCATCCGCGAGGAGCCGGCTCCGTTCGAGCGTGAACCCGAGGAGATCGATCGGTTCTTCGGCTGCTTGGAAGACGTCGACAACTCACCGCCACTGGATTCTAAGCTTAGTTCGATCGAGAGTAGCAAGAACATGTTTTCGCGTGCACTAGCCGAGATCGACGATGACGAGCTTCCGTTCGTCATCCCGACTAATGTTGGGATCGAAGTCAGCGAATCCCGCTCTGTCTTGGACGTGGTGCCGGAGGAAGATGAGGAGGCCGAGGAAGAGAAGGAGGTCAAGCGGATGGGCCCGAATGACGAGTTCGTAGGCGAAGAAGTCGAAGGCGGTATCATTTTCACGTTTAGCCCGCCTCCGCTTGACGAGCCTACGGAGACGCAGCCAACGGACGTCTCCAGTGCCGATGGCTACGAGTCCTCTATGTCGCAGAGCAGCAACGAAGAAGCTCATGCGCCAGTATCTGATGACAAGACTAATGTCCGGCAAAGTACCTCGTTGCCGCGTGTTCCCTCCACGAAGTCCCTTGTATCTCATATCCCCGCCCCGTGCACACCCGTCAAGAACAACTCCGTGTCTTTCCCGAGGACCAGTCACTCCCCAGGAGCTTTCTTCACGCCACCTCCCAGGCGCGTCTCGACGTCGTTCATCCCGCAGCCTCGTAGTCACTCGGAATCACCGCTTGCCATGTCGACCCCGGCCAAGACTCAGTCCCCGTCTTTCATTCCGCAGCCGGTTCGCAAGCCCGTCAAGGCTCATGTTGTGACTCCGACCAAGGCGCTATCGAAGCCGCGCACGAGTATGTACGAATCACTTTTATATTGACGTTTTCAATCGTCGCTGAACTGCCCTTCTAGTGGTCCCTCAGCAGAGCCCGAAACGTATGTGGAAATGAGGTCCGCTGTCGCACCTCAGTCCGACCTCATCGCTGCCTCCCCTTCGATGTCTTCCATGTCCCCCACTATGGCTGCTCGTATATCTTTCCAGACGTTGACGAACTTAATCCCTTCCATGCCTTGGTCATCGCCAGTTCTTGGCAGTGCTGCTTCCGCAGCGGCGGCCTCTTTATGTCTCGTTTCACACAGCTCCAACAACTCTATTGCCGTCGAGAATGAACGCTCCCCGCAGTTCTACCAGCCCGTCCCGACCTCCCCGAACCCCCAGGCTCGAAGTTTCGTATCGAGGGAGCAGCAACTTCAAAAGCTCAAAGCCCGTCTAGCGGAGGAAAAGCGGACACGGCCATCAGCCATCGCTCCCACCAACCTGTAGCAACACCACCGCATCGACCCTCACGTTGCCTGACGTGCACCTATCTATTTCTTCCTGTCTGGACCCTCTCGCACTGTTTTCGTACCCACCCATCACACGCATGAACACTTCATTCTCGTCGGCATGTTCGTCCACTTCACGTTCTCTCTGATCACGACCTTTTTATTTGTTTGTATTGCCCCATTTTCCAGCCATGCTTGATGTTTGGTTGGATTCTTGCCGCGACCAATGTATGTACGGACATCAGCGAAGATGATCCCTGTACTCCTACTCTGCCTTCTGAGATCTCGGAATCTCCAGTGATCGTCTTCCGCCGAGGACGACCTGCTATGACATGCATTCGTACGACTGTTATATAAGTATGTCTTCCTGCCTGATATGAACAATGTCAACTTGTGCCCTGTATGCATGCATGTGTGTTTGCGAACGTTCCAAGCTGCGAGGCTGGTATATATTGTTGCACAAATTGCTATAAGTGGAGAGGAAGAGGTGCAAAACGAGAACGAGCTGACGATGATAAAAACTGCCAATAAACAAGAGCAACTTCCAGACACCTGTCCCTAATAAGAGCTGAGATATACGATACAATACATACATCTGCTACAATCATCGAGATGCCCATTCGCCTTACTGCTTCGCTACCAAACCGCGCATGCGGTCGTCCGGCCTCTGCATAACATCCAAGAATTGCGCCCACTCGCCCAGCCCGAATCCGACCGAGGCTCCCCACATTGAGGTATCGTCCGCCGGTGGGTGCATGTAGTACGGCGAGTTAGGGTCCGGCATGGTGGCTTGGGGAACAGGCATGGGCTGCACTGGTGAACCCATATTGTATGTCTGCCCCCCAGGGAAAGCGTTAGGCATCAAGGGAGGGAACCGCTCCCTCTGCGCTTGCGCCTCCTGCGGTGTCAGTAGCCGCGTCTGTTGCTGCACCTCCTGCGGTGAAAGTAGGCGTGTCTGCTGCTGCTGCTGCTGCTGCTGCTGCGGTGGCGGCTGCTGTTGTTGCTGTTGCTGCATGTTCGGGTTGTTCGGTTCCGCCGGTGTCCAGCGCATGGAGGACACGGGAAGCTGCGTCTGCGTCTGCTTCTGCACGGGGCCGAACATCTGTGCCGGAGACGGCGGATCGAAGACCGGTGGCGGGAGTCCGACGGAGGGCGACGATCCAGCGGACGAGAGATCCCGACCCGACGGCGTATCTTGGTACGGGAAGGCGAGCGTCTTGACGAGCTTGAGCACCTGCGCCTTCTTGCGCTTCCGCTCCTGCTGCGGCTCGCTCGCGAACTCGTCCGAGTATAGCGGCGCCAGTGCCTGGAGGATCGTCAGCGCCTTGTCAGCGACGGGCATCCAGCGGCTCTGGTCGAGACAATCGATCGCCTTCCGGATGTTCTCGCGGAAGAGCGTCGCAGCTGGCTGGTCGGGGTGCGTGATGAGCTGGAAGGAGAAGAACATGGCGGCGCTGAATACGTGGAAAGGTCCCCAGTTCATATGTCCTGGGACCGCGAGCGCGGTGTTGGAGAGGAAGTCGGGACGCGTCTGTCCGACAAGAGTGATGAGCTGTCCCGCAGCGCCGACAGCAGCGCCGAGCGACTGCGGGACGTTGGCATACGGCCGATGGAGCGTGAAGCGGATGTGATGGAACGCAGTGCGAATGATGACGCTCTGCACCGCGAGGCGCCGTACAGAGGTGACAGGGCTAGCGAGCGAACGCGCGAGGCGATAGTCGTCAAGGTCCAGCTCGGTGGGGATATCGTCATACCACTGCGCCAGCTTTTTGTCGTTGGCCTCCACGGATGCATACGGCACAGGCGTGAAGGACACGGCATCGTCCATGATGTCGCCAAGAACGCGCGCCAGCTTGAATAAGGCAATGTTGGGGAGAAAGAGGCGGCCAGATTTATCTAGCATTGGGTCGCAATATGATGGCAGTCGTGTATTGAAATGATTCGTTGCAATCGCGAGTGGCCTTCCAAACATGAAGGCCTGCCATCTGCAGTACAATATAATCTTAGCCATGATTAGGATGCCTCGGTAATTTACATACCTCTCGAGAAGAATAATATGCCACCACGCCCACCGTCGCCGCTCTGCTTCCTCTCGTGTAAAGCGGTTGTCGCCGGGGTCTTTGTGCAGGCCCATTGCAGTGCCAATGTTGACAAGCTCGCCCTTGACAGCCCACGTCTCCTCAGGGTCTTCCTTGGCGAATGTAAGATAATGCGACCTGACGAGCAACAGCTCAATCAAGTCGAGTGTATAACCCTTGCCCATGCCGTCGCGCCGTAGGTCGCGGTTGTGTCGATGGAGTGCCTCCCGCATTACACCGTAATATCGCGCTTCAAGTTCATCACTAGTGCCTGGCAGGCTCGCGAGTAGCGCGTGGCCGTTCGGCAGATAGCGCACAGCAAGGAGGATGAGGATGCACACTGTGGCGAGCACGACACGATCGCCGCCGTTCCCACTCTTGAAGCGGTTCCACGCGCGCGTGAGAGGGCCCTGCGGCACATGTCGGTAGATCCAGTTGCAATACTCAAAGTAGTAGTCGATCAGCCCGTCGACAGTGTGGATCGGGGGGAGGAGCGAGATGAGATCCTCGTCGTAGCCCTGATACGGCGCACCGGAGACGGGAGTCGTGCTTTCTGAGTGGCCGGCGGAAGAGCGAAGGGAGGATGAGAGGTTGTCAACGGAGGGCAGCTGTTCTAGCCGTTCGGATTCATCGCGAGGAAAGAACTAAAACGAGAAGTGTCAAAGTGAGTGACAAGCACATGTCAAAGCAAACTCACCGCGATGAGATGCGACAGCGTGCTAGTGGGACCAGCATAGAACCCGCCAGGGTCTGACTGGCCAAGCATTCCCGGTGCTTCACCTGTCTTTGTCTGTTCCATAGCAGCGAGGTCTGCATCTCTCTCGAGCGGGTCTTTGTAGTCGACAGCCTTTCGGGAGGTCGATGATACACCTCGCGAGTTCGGCGCCCTCGGTGCCGCTGTGCTTGGTGGAGATGTGCTTGAGCTGACCGGAAAGCCACTTCGCAAAGAAGGGTTCTGCAATATATGCGACTCAAGCAGGTTGAGCGAATGTCGTATGCGCGAAAACTCAGCCGAGGCGTCTATACGCGATTGTCTGTGAAAAGAAGAGGTGCGTCAACGTTCCCTGCTTCGGTTTCCACGCAAATCTTTCATTGGAGACACAACATGCAGTGCTTCTCGTCGCCCCCGCACTGTGCGTGAGAGACATAGTACGCGCCCAATGAGAAAGCGTCTCCTCCAACTACCGCGGATCATTATTGCCAGCGACACGTCGACGACAGGATGCGGCGTTGCACGACATCTATGCCATCAACAGTGACGTACAAAGTAGCCTCCGGATAGTATAGATACGTGCGGGGTATGCGCGAGGCCTGCTTGGCTACGATATCCCGCACGCAGGCACGCTATCTCGCAACGTGAGAAGTGGGCACAAAAGGGCATAACTCACTGCTGGTCATCAGCACGGCCGGAGCCATCGCCATCCTGGTTCTGGTAGCATGATGCCGTCGTTCCTGCAGGGATGCATCAAGGGACAAGGTCCTCGCAAGTTCATTGTGTGACGACTCACCTCTCAAAACGCAAGACGAACATGGTCGGTTCCTGCCAACATTGGGTCAACAAATGCACTGTCCAACACATCAAGCACGCGTTGGATTGCCGATATGACTTCCAAAGGCGCGTGCACAATGGGGGAACGCGACGAACCTATCGCACTTGAGCTTGCTATTTCTGCATGGCTCGCAATTTATAGCTTTACGTGCCCGTTTTGGCGGTGTCGGGCGGGCGTCCTGTTGTTGTTGAGGCTCCGAGGTGGATGCTATTGGCGAGAGTGGACGACCCTGCTTGACTCGTGGCTGTAGAGGACCAGCGTTGGAGGAATGATCGCCATTTACCTGGGAGCCTGAAGGCATGAGTGATCTTCCGTGGGACTGATCTTGGATGATGGTAGTTGCGAGCGTGCTGAAGACCAAACCGATTCCGAGGGAGGAAAACAACGGTCAAGAGCGAATAGGGGATTGCGGAGTCCGAGGCTTTCCACGGGGTGGCCAGACGCGAAGCAAACGGGTGACCTGGGGGAATGGGGAGGGTCGGAAATGATTGTAGAACGGTGTGGTCGTCGTCTGCGAGGTCGTCGAGGATGTGTGAAGCTGGTGAGGGTGTGGTGGTGAGAGGAGGAATAGGTCACAAGTCGTCGCAGCTTTCCTAAACTTTGACATCCGAAGGGGGCGCTGACAGACGGCCCTTTTCAGGAAACAGGCGGCAGCCCGCCAGATCGCATCGGTACAAAGATCGTCTGATCGACCACTTCAATTTCATCCGTATGAACAACACAACATTAATATTGTCAACTGCGCGAGCCCCCAACACGGTCGCGGTGGGTGTTCACGGCAAACCTGGAACATAAAACCGAGCATCAAATGTCCAGAAAACCCCGCGTCCCTATATCAAAAACAGCCCGAACTCTTCGTCCCGAGCCCCAATTGCTGTGTCTACTACACCCGGTCAATGTCGGACGGAGGTACAACATGAAACCGTTACCGCCCCTTTGACCCTGGCGCACTCACTGCTCGGAACCGCGTCTATTGCCGCGCATGCATTGTATCGTGGCGTAGCTCCTAAGGGGCGTTGATGCAATTCAAGCCCTCCCTGTCCAGCCATGGGTCGACGATCTGTAACTTCATGCATGGCGGGATCGCGGCTTCATCGACATGTTCTAGCCCACCGTGTAGTGCACCCACCCGCATCGATGCGAGAAGCTGCGCGCAGTGTCTCAGCCCTCCGTCGCATGTTCAGCATGGGTAACACTCACATTGTGGGCAGCATTTGAATGATCGTAAACGCCCCCGAAGAACGCCATTGTGGCATCCTTACCGACGTATCTCTGTATCATGTTTCGCCCGCCAGGATGCTGCTCTAGAAATTCATCGACGTCGTGAATGAAACCTGAGACGAGGACGAGGGGCCTCTTCTCTGCTTGGTCTTGGTCTTGGCAGGGCCAATGAGCAACAGCACAGATGAAGCGTACAAAAACGACGTACAACTCTCCCAGCTGACAATCGGTAGATCGTCGGATGTGACCGGCCACGGCAGGGAGTCCTGCTCCCGCTTCAGCCGCTTCAGCTGCATTGTCAGCTGACTTCTGCGTACTTCAACGTCGGGGAAGGCTCGCAGATGGCTCGCTAGTCCGAGGTAGGAACACAGCGCGATGAACCATTTGGTAGGGTCCCATTGGTACCACTTGACCGCGTTGCGATAGTCCACCGGGAACTGGTGGTGGAAATTATGGTAACCCTCGCCCAATGTTACAAGCGCGGTAAAGAAATGGTCCCGAGGCGTAAGTTTGTCGTCGAAGGTCGAGGATCCGAGCCAGTGGGCGAGCGAATTCACGCAGAAGGTTGACTGATAAAGTGCAAGTTAGTGAGTCGCGCAAGCGGACGTAATAGACCCTCTTTGTTCTCACATGATGCACAAGCGTGAGCCTCAAGAAGCCTGCAAAGTAAACGCCTCCAATCCAATCGTTCCATAGATAACCTGGGATGGCAGCTGGCAAGAGCAGACCAAATAAGAAGGCGAGCGTGAAAAACCACTTGTGCTGCCAGATCACCACATCGCTCTGTTTTAGGTCGCTTGTATCCGCAGGACCATGCCTTATGCGTGGTTTGGCGAGCATCCAACCGATGTGAGACCACCAAAAGCCATGGTGGGCGCCATAAGGGTCGAGGTCAGTGTCAGTGTAGCGGTGATGAGCACGATGGTGTCGGCACCACCATTTAATTGAGCCCTGTACCGCGCCGGCACCCGCGACAGCGAGCACGTATTGAAGCGGCTTGGATGCATTGAATGCTCGATGAGACCATAGACGGTGGTAGCCTAGATTAACCCCGTGTGAGGTTATATGGGGCATGTGAGATACGCCCTGACACGTACCGGCGGTAATTCCTGTCGCATGCATGACAGCGTCAGGGCCGGCTCATGACGCAGATTCGCGAAGAAGCGTGCGTGCGTACCTAGCATGTTGAACACATAATATGCCACGCAGAAGCAGACCGTCCGGACATTGAATTTCGCCGCAAAGACGCCATAGACGGAGATGAGGGGTGTTATGAGCACCACGAGGAGGTTGAACCAGATGACTTGAGATGCACAATTTTTGAAAGTGATTGGAGGGTTGGCTGAGGACGAGGCGAGTTCGAGTTGGCGCCGAATGAATGAACCAGCGTAGGGTGAGTGAGATCGGCGATCAGGCCGCAGTGTGCTCCCGATCCCGTCTCGAACAAATTGACCACGTGGTAGGCTTGCCTTCCACCCTCTGGTCGCTCCCATCCTCGACGAGCAGGGCACAAAGGTCGACGACAAGGAGGCAAATGGCAGCGAGCGCGGTGTTTTTACCGGAGTCCCGCTTCTTATGTCTTGAAGCACGTTTCGACTCTCCGTTTTCACCCTTATCGTGAGAAAGACCATACGGCAATGGTAGAGCCGCCTCTCTACATCCAGCACTCCAGCTCACATACGCCTCCCAAATGTATCTTAGCACCATCCGGCCGCCCATACGCGGCGGTGTTACGACGGTGTCTGTTGCTCTGGTGCGTTCTTTCATCAATAGCGGCGCGAAGACTGAACACTACTATTCTCTATGAACAGATGGCGCGTTTGTACCATCGCCACAGCTGCGGAACCGCGCCTCCTAGTGCCCAGCGCGGGGTCAATGTCTTCTGCACTCCTTTCATCCTCCTTCTTTGCGTAATTATATCCCTTGCAACACCACGTAGAGTCGGCGAAGCACACCTAGAGCCAACCGAATACAGAGAGTCCCTGACATCTCCCGCGAAACATCCAGCCACTAGTGCTAATCTGGTCAAGAAGAGACACAAAGAGGTATAAATATAATCCTTTAGGCACCGTGCGTTGCAGGCCATTGCCGCAGTTTGTGCGCCGTTTCCCCCGCCACTCCACACGAGTGTGAGGTGTGGCGCTTTGGCACTCGGACTAGCTAGCAGGCTCTCGGCTGTAGGGATGGGGGATGATATCAGCACAGCCGTGGCGCCTTCCAATTGCGCCCTGTCAGGGTTTTGTTTGAGATCTTACGGGACCCTATCCTTCATGCTTCGGTCCGAAGGGTGCGTGTTCTACCGCGCCTGTGTTTGAATTTTCCCGCATTCACGGCACTCAAGTGTAGGTCACATTGGGGAGGGGGCATGATGAATTGCTAAAGTCTAGGCAGTTTACAGGCACCGGCGGCGTGACTCAGAAAAACACCTCCGAACCTCCTTTCCCTGCAATTTCGCTCTGCGTGAAGTGCTATCAGCATCTGTTTGGAGGGAAGGCAAGACGCAGCGGCGCGCACTAGAACCGCGCGACCCGAGGACTTACCTCATAACTTGTCATCGCTCTGGCGTCCGGATGCGACAACCGAAACTGACAAGAAATACCGAACTCATCATCACTTTCTACAAGGTTCCTTAACTGGAGACAATCGCGCGCTCTTTGGGACGTTTCGATGGCTGAGATGGTGCGATGTTACGAATCTTCTTCCTTCTTGATGTCAGGTTCTTGCTTGATGGGAGGATCAGGTGGGGGGCCGCGAGGGTGGATCCAAGACGACATCTCTGGCCAGATATTCTGGTTAACGTAAATCCTATTCTCTACCGGTGAGACAATGTGATCAGTGCGCTGTACATGTGAATTCGACGTACCATCTCTGCGAACTATAAAATCAAGACAATTGTATCAGTGACGCAAATAAAATCCACGCGACGACGACGTACTAGGGCTCCCAACGTTCAATCCAGCCCCTGGGCAGGGGACGTTTGTCTGGATTGGGAGGAGGGTCGTCTGGCATAGAAGATATATGTGCGGGGTGTGCTTGGGGTGTCGTACGAGCTGAGCCTGAGGTCATAACCCGCACGGATCCCTCCTTAAATACCTTGGACCTGCGAAGTTTTGTGGCCCAACAACTGCCGTCCGGAAAATGCCCATTCATTGTCTTGCTATGGCTTACGCCTCTCGACAGCGCTGGGAACGCTCTAGAAGATAGCGGATCCGGATCAGGGACAGAGAATGAGAGCATACGAGCCATGCGCACGTCCAGTTGGCCTAATGCCCGCAGAGTAATGCCGAGAATGAATCTCTATCTCATCATCGGAACCAGACAAGAGGGCAATCGCCATCGGCAGAACAAAACATGTCATATGCATAAGTCGCGGCACTTGAGGAAGGAACCGTCATGGCTCTGTACGACTGTACGCCTGTGATGTTCGGGGAATCTATACTGCATCTAGCTCACCAACGCCACTCTACATCGCCCATTGACCGCCCTCTGACGCCCTTATACGGTTTGTACAGTTCCCCCGTCAGCTTGAGTTGCTCGACTTTGAGGGACGAGAAGCTATGTTGCAGGATCTCGAACTTGACTCTGAACGCCCGTGATAGTCGGGGGCTTTTAGCACTGCCAAACGCAGATAGCCGAATGCGGCGAGTATGAGCAGATGTTCCACAATAAAGGTTTCGGAACGGATGCCAGGAGATGAAGTGCACGAAACTCACCTCGATGTGAAGTTCCCACGCAAAGTGTAGGTCGAGGACGGTGCAACTGCCTTCAATTCCCAACGCAAAGTCTGCAAGAAGCAAGTCAATGCATAAGAGGGTCCGAGATCAGCAGCTGAGCGCGACGCTTACACATGTTCTTGGGTCGAAGGTCCACGAGGCATTATTGGATGCCACACAGCTTGGTCCGGACGCTCCATCTCCAAGATACCACTCCACCGATAGGTTCTCGATGATACGCGTCGTCAATCGCGAAGAGATTGCGAGGTCGAAAGCTCCTTAGTAGTCGGGCCAAGAGATCAGCCTCCGCAAAGTCGGCACATGCAGCGGTAGCATAGTCTCACCGCGGTTTTCATCGATCTTCACACCTGCCTTCAAAGCAAACGGCACTGCCGTTTGATGCAGGCCCCCCGGCGCGTATCGATATTCCATCAAGGTGAAATGACCGTCCGGTGGAACAAACGACAGCTGCTTGTCCCGCGACCACCTCTGGAGTCTGACATATGAAATGCGCAGCGGCGAGAAGACCGAGTCAGCCGTGTGCTCGACCAATACATGGATCGTCTCTCCTACCGCACACATGGATGGAAGGCGCAATCGGTCAAAGATTGTGGGTTGGAGAAGGAGAGCGAGAGGTCAGGTGTTCCTAAAATAAATTCAGCGCTGTTCAGTTCCGCGGCAGAGACGGCCAGACAATGAAAGAACCGACCCGACAGCTTGCTGTTCGCCAGTACTTTGCCCCATACTTGGCTCATAGTAACACCTCCAGTTCTGTTTTCGGGTGATGAGTCAGTTCAAGGTAAAAGTGCCGACGCAAGCTCCACCCGGACAGAGCATAAATAACGTACTTGTTGACGATGGCCCGTAACTCTTCCGTGATGTCGAAGAAGATTTCATTGTTGTTGTACCTGACGCCCGTTTTACGCCATGGAATTGGGGAGGCAAACGGGTGAGTGTTCGCGGACGGATTCGCAAGAGCTGAGACGCCTGCTACAGAGAGCATCTTCTGCAAAAGGGAAGGGGGCAGGACGATGTCGCGAAGCGCGTTGGGATATGTCGTCGACGGATGACCCCCAGCATCCAATGTCTCTTCCAACAACTTATACAGTCAACGAGTAAGTAACGGACATGGTCTGGTGGGACATGCTGCAGACACACCTGGTATACGATATCGAAGTTGTCTTTGAGCGTCTCCGCGGATATTTGCCCGAAATACTCGTTGAGAATGTCGACGAACGTTCCCATAAAAGCGAAGACGTATAAAGGGTCCACTAAGCACTGTGAGATACCACGTTGAATATATAGAATAAATATTACGTACTGTCACCGCTAACTGGGCACAGGAACCTCAGTTCCCCATGTTTGATATGGCAGCAAGCACTGGGCGTGTCCAGCTCTAAGCTGGCGACGTAGAGCACCGGATCCACGTCTTCTGGCCGGGCCGCTTTAGCGAGAGTGTTGTTTACCGCGTCAATGTGTAGTAGGGGATAGGAGAGACTGCGCGAGCGAAAGCCTGACTGAATTATCGCACGCCTTTCGGTCAATATCAGCGCGAACACCACAGCGTCAGGAGCGAATATACACGTACCCAGAGGCATCGAGGATTATCACTCCGTCTATTGCCATCGTTGAGAATGTGCAAGAAGACCGGCGGGATGAGTGGGAAAGTTAAGGAGCAACTTCAAGAACGCAGTCGGTGTCACGAGGCACGGGCGCTTATAGCGCGCGAGGTACTGAGACACGTCCAGCGGCGAGCTTGTGGCTACGCTTAGTTCAGGCACACAGATGTGGCGTTCGGTCCTATACATGCTATTTACCTATGCAGAAATCTCTAAATATCACGTCCAAAATATCGTCAACGGCAATGGTGCCTGAAATCTTTCCAATTGCTTGGGCGGCATATCGAAGCTCTTCGGCGCTACACACAATATCCCCCTGCAACCCAACGCGAGGACGCACATCCCCCACAGCAGTGCTCGGACCATTGAATACAGCATCTCGCATCTCTCGCGTAGCTATGAACGCGTCGAGGAACTTCGCCGCGGACTCCAGATGTGCCCGGTGCCTCGAATTGATGATGAGGGGTGCGTTTGGATCTGTGGTGCTCGGAGGCACGTCGAATCTACACCATAAGTTCAAGGTCAGCGGCATGCCGGTATAAGATTCAGAACAAACTTGCCTGGCTTTCAAGAGGTCTCCGAACTCCCTCAGGAACGCGTCTACCCCGTCATATGTCGTCAGACTGACGGTCCAGGCACGGGAGACACCAAGGAGATTTGCGACTTCCAGCTCCATAGTTTGCGCTGCACAGGTTTTCGTTGGTAGTGCAAGATCGCTTTTGTTCAGGAGGACGACTGTACGCTCGGGGACGATCTTGGCCTTAACATCTTCGGGGATCGACAGTGCACCCTTCCCAGATCGACTAACGTCGGTTATTGATAGAACGCATAATGCAATGTCGGCTTCCGCTACACTATCTGGTACTTCAGTCGTGGTTAAAAGTAGAGCTGAGGACGACCTACACATTTCCGGCCCGCTGGACCCCGATCTTCTCGACTTCGTCCTCAGTTTTGCGCAAACCAGCGGTATCAGCAACCACTACCGGGAGACCGCCGATATCAAGGGACAGCTCGAGCACGTCCCGCGTGGTTCCCGGTATATTTGTCACGATGGCCGCCTCTCTCTGAGCTACATGGACTAAGTCGGAAGATTCTCAAAGCGCGTTTCCGGAAGACTTACCCAAGAAATTTAGCAGGCTGCTTTTACCGGCATTGGGCGGTCCAAATATTGCAAGCTTCACTCCAGATCGTAGGATCTCTCCTTGCCGATAGTCTTGTAGATGACGTTCAATTCGTTCTCTTGCTCTGCTCGCAAGAAGAAAAGCTGAGAGAAGATCGCACCATCAATGTAATTGACAGCCTCTGCTACTTACCTTCGTCAAGAACGTCCTCCTCCACATCTTCTTCGCCGAAATCAATGACAGCTTCGACGAGGCTCAAGGACCGTAATACGTCCTGTCTCAGCGACTCGAAGCGCGCCTTGAGGGTACCCTAGTAGCAGATGAATGGATCAGATACACGCCTGTCATCCGTACGGCGTAAGCCTACTCCGACTGCCTGTAGCGCCGCCTTTCGTTGGCTCGCAGTCTCCGCGTTGATCAGGTCGTGCAGACCTTCAACCTCCGTCAGATCCAACCGGCCGGCTTGGAAGGCTCGGCGAGTGAATTCGCCTGGCTCGGCAAGGCGACACGTCGGATGGCGGGCGAGGGCATCAAGCAGCGATGATATTATCGCTCGACCCGAGTGCACGTGAAGTTCGATGGTATCTTCCGCGGTGAATGACCTGGGGCCTGACGCGCAGAGTTATATATAAGATATAACTGGGAGATCGCCGGGGGGACGGACACGCAGCACGAGAGGAGAGACGCACCTTTGAAGTAGACGGCAAGACCGCTGTCGAGCAGTTCCCGAGTTTCGGGATGTAGCACGTCGCAGCGATACATCCTCCACGGGTCCGGGTTTGGTATGGGTGCATAGCTGTGTCTGGCGGGGAGCGCTGTTCTTGACGGCGCGAATACCATAGACTTCCAAACGATGAGCGCATCCGGACCAGATACCCTGATCACCGCAATCCCTGCCTTGCCCGGCGGGGTCGAGAGTGCATAGATGGTGCGCCGCTGTGCGTCCGACGGGACGAGATCCTTCGAGGGTTGTGCGGCATGTGTGTCCCGTGTGTAGTACCTCGCGTTTCGTATAGAAAGCTTGAGGCCCGCCGCGCTGTTCAACGCAACCCCGAGGTTGGGCTGTTTTGTGTATGGCCGAGAGCATTGCGTCCGGAACCCAGCATGGCGGAACAGTTCTGGTTCTCGTCTGCTAGCGCGTCGGGCGAAGACCCTGCAGAGCGTCCGTGGTATCCTAAGGACGGGGGCAGGCATGCGCGGCCGCTATGCTCGCTGCTCGCGCTCGCGCTGCACACGGTCGTCGCGGTAAGAAAGGTTCCGGGTCCAAGTCACGCTGCTGTGCCGCAGATCAGGCGCATCAAATTCTAGCAGCACGGCGCCTGGCGTCTATCCATCCCTTGCTTTATCGCTATACCCTCCGCTGCCACTGCTCAGTGCCTCTGCCTCTCGTGCCGCTCCTTGCACACACCCACGTATCCATATCCCCGAGACAGCTGAACCACCATGGGTCAAGGACGTCAGTGTTCATCGTACACAACATGCTCGGTCCACGCTCTTATTATTGTCATCATTCTCGCCTCGTAGAATCCCAGTTCATGGAGAACCTCGAAAAGAGCTCCAACTGTGCGTATCCCGTCTCTTCGCTCGTCTCAAGCTGTGACTTACCATCGTCCTGTGTGGGCAGTCAATGCCAGCGAGCTGGAGCGGCTGAAGAAGCGGTTCATGAAGCTTGACAGGTGGGCCTGGCAACTGTGCCTCAGGCGGCGCGCGCGCTGTCCACTGACGACGCCCGCACAGCGACGGCTCGGGATCCATCGACCGCGAAGAGTTCCTGCAAATACCACAGATCGCTAACAACCCGCTCGCCACGCGGTTAATCGCGATCTTTGACGAAGAGTGCGTCGTCTGACTGCATGCATGGACCGCGCTTGTGTGCCTGTGCTGACTTGAGTCTCCAGTGGCGGAGGAACCGTCGACTTCCAGGAGTTCGTCACCGGCCTGAGCGCGTTCAGCAGCAGAGGGGGGCGTGACGAGAAGCTCAAGTGTGAGTCAGCGTGTGCTGCTGTGTCATTTCCTGTGTACTGACGCGGTGCGCGGTAGTTGCATTCAAGGTGTACGACATGGACCGGGACGACTACATCTCGAACGGCGAGCTCTTCCTCGTGCTGAAGATGATGGTGGGAAACAACCTCAAGGATGGCCAGCTACAGCAGATCGTCGATAAGACAATTATGGAAGCGGACAAGGACGGCGACGGGAAACTGAGTTTCGAAGAGTTTGTGCAGATGGTCTCGAATACGGTGCGCCTTCATCTCCGTTTTGCATGCCCCATGCGCAATGTTTTGACAAATATGCCGCCACGCATCAGGACATCGTGAAGCAAATGACACTGGAGGATTTGTTCTAGGACGCTATTCATGTCACCGTCTGCATACCCCTGGTCTAGCTGTGTTGTCGTCTCCATCCTCGCTCCGCCTGTCGTCCACCCCGGCTCTCTTCCACATTATACTCTCACAAGCACGCACATTCTTTGCATATCGCTGGTGTATCATTGCCTGTATCAGCTGTCGTACTGAATTCCCCATCCTCAATTAATACCACTGCATGCACCGCACCTCATTGCCGGCGCCGTCCGTCCGTCAAGTACGGAGCACGCTGCACACGACTCGCACAACTGAATGGAACACGCGGGCTCTCGTGGCAGGGAACAGGAAGCCATACCGGTGGGATCCGCAGTGGTATCATAGCATTACCAATTGTTGGTTATAGGTCCATTCTATAGAGCAGACAACGACCGACGGGCTCATTACATGAGGGAGAGATCGCCGAACTTCTCCTTGTAGCCTGTAGAGATGGACGAATGGTGAGGCGGCGTATACACGTGAAAGGTGTGGCGAGTAGTGCGTACCTGGTACAGTCCACTTGCCCTTCTGGATCATAGTCTCGACGGCTTCCTGGATCTTTGGGTGCGCAGCACCGACCTCCTCAACCTAGCGGAGCTCCGATTCAGTACACCGGCGTGCATATGGGAGATCTGGTGACGTACCGTGAGGTCCTCGAACGGCCGTGCGTCCTCGATGTTCGCAAGGGTAGCCTGCAGATCCTTCAGCTCCTCATCAATCTTGACGGAAGTCTCCTTGGCTTTAGCGACCTGTACACCACGCGTTACACTTAGCGGTCATATTTGCCGTACGCTAGCGCGCCACATACCGCCTTGACCTCGAACGTCTCGATAGCCTTGATGTGTGAAGACACATCGTAGGTCACGGGCTTGAATTCCTTCAGCAGCTTCTCGGCATCGTCAACAATAGCCTTATTCTTGAGGACGGAGCGGTAGTAGGCGAGGTCGACGGTAGAGGGCTGAGCGGCGAGTTGCGCGTGTATCCGCTGCGCGTCGCCGTGACGCTTGCGGAACGCCTGAAGAGCGGCGACGGTCTCTGGTGAACAGACGGCCTGGTCAGCTCAGAACGCTTCAAGCGTGTACATGGACCGTGTGCGCACCCTTCCCGAGGCCCAAGGACGAGTAAACGCGGGTGAAGTCCTGCGAACGACGTGGTGGAGTTAGCGCATGCACCGGCCGACGTCGGGAGGGTGGGGGCACGTACGACCGCGAGAGCCGTTGCTTTTGTGGCCATCTAGAATGGAGAAGGGATACGGTGAGACAGGGGGAGACGAGCCTAGACAAGCGGATACAGACGAAGAAAACTGGGATGGGCACGGTCGTCGACGAGTCGAGGGAGGGTTGAAGGAGGCGCAGGCGGTAATGCCGAAAGTGGTAGCCGGATTTGGCCGACGCGTCCGTCGCGGGCGCCTCGCACATGAAAGTCGGCATCCCGCCTTCGCGCACTCAAACCGTGATATCGTCGTGGTCTGTGGCCTCTAGACTCTGCGGATGACTCTCGCTTGGCTACATGTTCCATCTCAGGCCTCGCGGCGATTTTTTCATGGACGGCACTTGGATATGGCAAGCACGACTCGGATGCATGGAATTGATTACAGACTGTATGGATAACGACATCACGATGCAACTGGACAAGCTCGCGAGGAATACCCGCCGCGACCCATCCCGGATACGATCCTCGCTGTGGTGGGCATTCTGGTCGACGATACATGTGTTGCGCAGCACCGGATTCGCCGCACAGAAAGGCTGGCCGATCGCTACGGCTTCTTGACAGAGGCGTTGTGTCATGTTCCGGATTCGCCATGTTCGTTTCGCAAGCGTCGTCGTGCCCGTTGTTCAGCGTATTCCGTGACCGTTGACACCGGGATCAGGAGGATTGTTGGAGGACGACGGGCATTGGTGGGCGTTATAAGGAATAGTGCCGCAGAGGAACGGAGATTGTGAGAGGAAGATCAGACAGGTACGATAACGCAGGGGCGCCAAGCGTGGGGTCATCGCACTCGCACGGCCGGGGAAGAAGGCCTCGCGAGGGATGGAGGAGGTGGCTACTTCCTGATCTTATTTCTCTGCGTTTATGATGCATGATTTGAAGGGCCATTCCAGGCGTGTATTTGCAGCTGAAAACTGCTTGTTTTTTTCTTGGATACACTTTTGAACGTCGGTCCAGTGCGCGGACGGAAGCTGGTAAAAAGGCCCGGGCCCCCGATTGGGCGGTGGAGGCTGGCCGATGAACGACGGGCACCGATCAGCGCTAAGATCACAGCGGGCGCACGTGACCCTACACTATGTCATAATATAGGGTCGTTTTCTTGTGCCTGCCTAGCCTCCCGTCCCTCCCCAGGTCGTCCCCACCACCATCAGCCATGGCACCCATACACGCCCTCTCACACTCAGACAACACCCGCCACATATTCGACGACATCGACGAGCAGTTCCAGCTCAACGATGACCGTCTTACCGCCATCACAAAACAGTTCCTCGCCGACTTCCATCTCGGTCTCAGCGAGTACAACCATGCGATGGCCATGATGTGCGCATACGCGCGTTCACCTCGTTTTTCTGCACGCTAATCCCCCGCTTTAGTCCCACTTTCGTGACCGGCGTACCAAACGGTTCAGAAACTGGGTGAGTCGACCCCCCAGTCACGCGCCATTTTTTTTTCTCGCCTGCCGAGAGTGTCTTGATACTAATTAATTGTCCCCAGAACCTTCCTCGCTCTCGATCTTGGTGGAACCAACCTGTAAGCCCGTCGCTTGACTCGAGTATAGCACGCAACCAAGTCTTCAACCCTCAGTCGAGTCTGCGAGGTCAAGCTTCTCGGTGGACACGAGTTTACCCTCCGCCAACAGAAGTACCGGGTCTCAGAGGCTCTCAAGACTGGCGAGGCCAGTGCGCTTTTTGGTGCGTGTCATTCCCTTTGTGTCGCGCTTTATTGCTCACACTAGTTTGCAGACTACCTTGCCGACTCCGTCGACGCTTTCCTCACATCTTCTCCCATGTCCCCCACTAACGCCACCGCTAACCCCTTCTCCGAATCTGCACTCGACGAGCTTGATCCCGAAGAAAACCCCGCTATCCCCCTCGGCCTCACCTTCTCCTTCCCCGTAGAGCAGACCGCTTTGAACAAGGGCAAGATCCTGACATGGACAAAGGGTTTCTCCGCAAAGAACGCGGTCGGTCACGACGTGGTTCAACTCCTCCAGGATGCGTTCAACCGCAAGCACCTCCACGTAAAGTGCGTGGCGCTTGTAAACGACGTGAGTTCTCCGTCTATCGCCTCATGAACGCGATCTAATTCGGTTGCAGACTGTTGGCGCTCTCCTTTCGCGTGCATACACTGCCGGCGGATGTGTCGTTGGTAAGGTTTTTCGGTTCTGCAGCGAGTATTTGTGGCTGAAATTAAGGCCCAGGCGGGATTTTCGGCACCGGCACGAACGGTGCTTACGTCGAGAAGGTCGAGAACATCAGCAAGCTCGGTGACCACCCATCGCGCAAGGCTGGCGGCTACATGGTCATCAACACTGAGTGGGGAGGATTTAACAACTCTGTACGTCTGAGAAAAATAAACATAATAATTGTTGCTAAACTATAATCTTCGTAGCGCTCGACTCTTCCCACCACGCCATTCGACAACAAGCTCGATCGCGAGTCCATCAACCCCCATTTCCAAGCATACGAAAAGTTCATCTCCGGCATGTACCTCGGAGAGATCACGCGCAATATCCTCCTTTCCCTCATCGACGCATCACCGAAGCCCCTGCTCTTCAACGGTCGATCAAGCACACAACTCAATACGCAATTCGGGCTTGATACCGCCGTGATGAGCGAGGTCGAGGATGCATGGCAAGCCGGCCGCATACACACAACGCACGTCAAGGCCGTCGAGGGCGGACACGCGATCGAGTACGAGGCGGGCGAGGCCGCACACGCGAACGCATCAGGCCCTGCAACGGCCGACGTATACTTCCTCGATGTCGACTCGTACGGCAGCGAGGACAAGGCACGGCTGGAGCGCATCCGCCAGGTGATCATCAACCGCTTCTCGATCGAGCCCGAGCACGTCTCGCTGCGCGACGCGTCGATCGTGCGATGGGCGGCGTCGCTTGTCGCGCGCCGCGCCGCCCGCATGAGCGCGTGCAGCATCGCCGCGGTGCTCGTTCAAACCGGGCGCGCGAAGCTTGGTGGTGGGCTCACGCCGAAGGAGGAGCACATCGTTGTCGGTGTCGATGGCAGTCTGATCGAGCACTACCCGCGCTTCAACACGCGTCTGCGGGCGTCGCTGCGCACGCTTGTCGGCATGGAGGTCGAGGACCGCGTCGACATTGGTATGGCAAAAGACGGCAGTGGTGTCGGAGGTACGTCCCCGTTACACCTATCCCTTTCCATCGACGACTCATAAATTTCTTTTCTAGCTGCGCTGTGCGCCCTGCAAGCCACCAGGCAAGGGCTATAGCCGCGCGCCGGCGAACCCAAACGTCGATGTGACGAAATAACTGTACATTACCCACTGTGTGTGTCACTATATCTATCTGTTGTACCCACGGACATACCGTCCTGTCGCATTGACAGTGTTAATTAATATTCCCCGATGTTGTATCGCCGGCGGCCGTCTATGCACGCCGCTGTGGGATCTTCAATCTCTGTAGACGTCTCCTGTACCCCTCACGCCACCTTTATTCCCACTTCATCCCTCATTCCCCACTCTGGTGCACCCCGCACACTGCACGCATCATCTCCCTCGGCCCCACACTTTCGTAGCATTGATTGTACCAGGACCATCTGGAGGAAGTAACAGGGATAGATACTAGAAATATAGAGTGCATGTTTGTTGATTCTGCAATCGTGTACCGCCGCAAAGAAGAAGACCATCGAGGGTGATGCGACGTACACGCTGTCGCAAAATCAAGTGATCGATGCCGCCAATCATACATCTCGCCACACTCGCCACATTGCAGTTTCACCTGGTGGCGATCATCATGCGGATAAAACTTCGAGCACAGCCGGAACAAATACGCTCGGAATGACGTATGTAGGATATATTATGGAGGCATCCACCACTCCGAGTCAATCTCCAGTTGTCTAACGTTTATCTGCGATCGGCAGATGCACGATTCTCTTTATCCCCTTGAGGGCTCTCCGCCGGACGTTCGTCGGTGCCCGGTCCTCGGTGCTTGCTGCTCTGCGCGAGGCTAGGCTTTTGCTTGCTACATATATGCGCGGCAGTGAGTGGGCTGATGCACCGGTGGCTCGTCCAAAATTCCTCGCACCTTCACCCGGCTCACGAACTTCAGCAGCGCGCCGACGAACTCGTCTTGGAAGTCGTAGAACAGCGCGTGGCTTCCGCCCTGCACGAGGTGGACGTCCATGTTCCAGAAATGCGGCTTCATCTCGGTGGCGACATTCTCTGCGAGTACCTGGAGGTCGTCGGTGCCGCCGATACAGAGCAGCGGAAGCCCGCGCTGAGCCGCCTCGTGCAATTTTGCGGGATCTTGCGGACGGGTGAGAACGTGCTGCAGCACCTCGGCGGGCTGCATCAGCGTTGACCCGAGCCACGACGTCTTGGTGGCGAATGGGACCTTCGAAGGATCGGCGAACAGGGATTCAGCGAATGCGACCTTGGTCTGTCGGACGAGCGCGGAGTCGGAGAGCGAGAGAAGGCCGGGAAGGTACCCAAGCACGCGGGGCGTCGCGACTTTCTGCATCAGCGCTTGGTCGACGTAGGGTAGCGCCGCGAGGTACACGGCACCGGACACTGGGAGAGGTCGCACATGCTCGCAGATGTCCGCGAGGACGGTCCCTGTGAACGCCAACGTAAGCACCATCAGCTATTACCAGTCATCTAGGGAAGCCTACCGCCATAGCTCCTGGATGACAGCACCGATGAATTCAGAACGTGCGTGTCACGCAGCGGTGAAGTTGCTTACCATCCCAAAAAGATGGGCTTATTCAGATTGAACGCTTGCACGACCGCCATGAAATCTGCCGCCCAGAGCGACGACGCATGCCCCTCGATGGTAGCAGGCATTCCGCTCCTCCCATGGCCACGCAGATCGTACCGCACCTGCACCGTCGTATATCAATACTAGTGCAGACGCGTTGTAAGTGAATCGACACACCATGTATATCCTGTCGAGAAGGTGTTTGTCCGCAAAGATGTTGTCGAACACGTCGCCAGTTAAAGTGAGTCCATGGACGAATACGATGCAGGGGTTCGCAGGGTTACCAGCTGCCTCGGCGTATATTGGTGTACCATCGGTAGAATGGACGGTTCTCGATGTAGAGACTGTAGCGTCCATCGTGAGACGGCAAGGTTGTTCTGGATTTGACGTAGGATAGCGCAGGGCACAGTGCTATTATATAGGTGGTCCACTCGAGCGGCCATCGGCGGCTCACGTAGCTCCTCCCCCCCGCCGATGATGGCCATTCTCGCCAACGATGAATGTTTCTCGTGTTTATGAAAAACACGCATAAAACAGCGCTAGGCCCCACGCCAGACACCTTCGAGTTGTTGTACTCGTGCGCTGCCTTGGTACATGTCAAGTGCAGGATTCAGGACAATGTATGAGATCGCGCCCAACGCACCGTCGCAACGGGCGCTTTTCAGGCGCGAGCGGAAGCTCAGCGCTGTTTCGGAGCGTGTTTTCACGACGCGGAAACCGCCCAAAGTTCTGCGGTAGTTGTCGGATCTGCGCTCGAGAGAAGCGACAGGCGGAACCTTGTGGTAAGCGTGGGCTTGCCTGTAATACAGGAGCGTTGAGCATTGGGTGGCCATCACCGTCCAATAACCGAAGCAAGCGATTACATACTAGAAGGTCCCATGCCTCGGGAAAGTCAGCACCACCTGCATCGTAAATCATGAGTCATGCACGCATGTTCGGCTGTAAATACGTTCCGCATAGCGCGTCCGTCAAGGAGTGCGAAGTCAAGATCGGGAGGAATGTGACTGGTTGACGTTGCACGTAAGTATGGCCGACACGTGCAATAAGAAGGTAAACGCAGTTGTCGGAATCAGTCGCGTGCGTGGATAGTCGACAGTATACGTACGTACGCGCAGCGCGAAGAAACCGAATGAGGCACTGCACATCGATCAGCATTGCAGCAAAGCGCAACTTTCACGACCCGCAGCCGAGATTTGGCGCCAGTAGCGAGACTACTTGAACGTGTCTTGAGAGCATTATCTCTAACCAGAAAGAAGTAGACTTTGTGAATTATGCAAGACACCTATGACAATATGACGACTCACCGTACGGAGACGCTGCTAGAACGCTAGGTGACCGATTGCGCAGGGTGTTCCTTTGGTATCAAATGGAAGGCATCAATGTATTCTTCCGGTAGACGTTACAATATACAGGGTAGTGGCAAAGGTCGAAGACGTCCCGACTCTCAGCCGAGTCCGCCTGACGTTCTACGGTGCCCGGCACCCAACGTGCTGCCTTTGGTGCTCTGCAATAAGGCTAAGGTTTTGATTGCTGCATATGCGCGTGGCAGTCAGCAGGATGATTCACCGTCGACTTGTCGCGAGATCGCTCGCACCTTCACGCGATTCACGAACTTCAACAGTGCGTCGATGAACTCGTCTTGGAAATCGTAGAACAGCGCGTGGCTCCCGCCCTGCACGAGGTGGACATCCATATTCCGGAAATACGGCTTCATCTCGGTCGCGACACCCTCTACGAACACATCCACGTCGTCGGTCCCGCCTATACAGAGCAGCGGGAGCCCGCGCTGTCCCGCCTCGTACAATTTTGTGGGGTCCTGCGGACGCACAACAACGTGCTGCAGCACCTCGACCGGCTGCAGCAGTGTTGACCCCAGCCATGAGGTCTTCAGTGCAAACGGAACTTTGACTGGGTCAGAGAAAAGCGCATCGATGAAGGCGAGCTTGGTTCGTTGGACCAGGGAGGAGTCAGACGACGAAATGAGGCCTGGAAGGTACCCTAGCACGCGCGGCGTGAGGACCTTCTGCATGAGTTCCGTGTCAATGTACGGTAGCGCCGCGAGGTACACCGCCCCGGATATTGGGAGAGGTTGTACATGCTTGCAGACGTCTGCGAGGACGGTTCCTATGAGAACTAATGTAAGCGCGATCTGCGTCTTTTGACTATCTGGGGATGCGTACCACCATAGCTCCTGGTGGGGAGAATACTTCAGAGGGCGATTATGGAGTGAAGGGAGCGTTACTGACCACCCTAGTATGACCGGCTTATCAAGGCTAAACGCGTGCACAACTGCCATGAAATCCGCTGCGTAGAGCGACGACGCGTGGCCTTCGATAGTGGTAGGCATTCCGCTCCTCCCATGACCGCGTAAATCGTACCGCACCTAGGATTTTACAAAGTGTTGCATTCACCCGCCGCACGATGTCGTGAGTGTAATCAGGGATTCACCATGTATATCCTGTCAAGGAGACGCTTGTCCGCGAAGACAACGTCAAAGACAGCGCCACTGAGCGTGAGCCCATGAATCAATACGACACAAGGGTTCTTGGGGTTGCCAGTTGTCTCTGCGTATATCGGTGTACCATCGGTGGAGTGGATGGTCTTCGCCGTTATGGTGACAGGCTCCATCGCAAAAGAAACAAAATCTTCGAGCGTATGGCAGGACATACAACAATGGATAGTCCTGCTATATATGTGTTCTATGTGGGCGGTGATGAGCGGCCCGCGTAGCTGCGTACTCCCCCCGATGATGACCAGATCCACGCCTGGAACAGGCCATCAGGCGGAATCTTCTGGTGACCGTGACCTTGGCTGTTGTGCAGGAACGTCAAACATTCAATGGTCACTGGCACCGTCTAATGACCGAGTTAACCGATTACGTACCAGAAGTTCTGTGCCTGCATGTATCGATGGAGGAGGATCAACACCACTTTTGTTCCAAGTCTTGAAGCGTGATTGCACCTTGCTCTACCTTGCTCCGTGGTGGCCGCATAAACAGGTCAGTGGCGCGAAAGATCGGGGAAAGCGAATAACTAGTTGCATGGGCGACTCGGCGTACCGTCAGAGCAAACAGGAGAGACACGCTTCTTGGAGTCAGTGGCGTAAAACTAACGCCATCGCTTGACGCGTTATGCAACGCGAAGATAGCACCAGCGTCGTGTAGACGAGCATGGCAAGCGAGAGTCGGAGTATCGGGTGGTATGGTGCAATGTTGAAATGAGTATGTAGTGTTTGATCGCTAGCCTCAATTCGATGGAAAAGCCGTAGAATGTCCATCGCGGCTTGCGAACCGCGTATAACCACTGCCTGCCTGCCGTTGACTGACTCGCCTCATCGTATAGCTCGTCGTGGTGGTCAAGGAAGAGTGCTCTAAGCGCCTAATGAGCGCGTCGCGATACCACGCGCGGCTAAAATGGCCTCCACCTTGTAACGCTACCTATACCACCTGAACTGCACCCTTTCTCCATAACGACATCTTTAGACATGACGGAGGCTGTTATCTTCCCCTCAATCACGTTCTGAACTGCGGCTTACATGCGCAGATCAACACAAAGTGGCTGCATCAATTGACTGTGGCATATGGCTCGAGGTCGGATGTCGATCCCCAGCATGCCCAATGTACCATGAATTCTGCCCGAGGTATGTTTTCTGAACATCTATGTAAGTTTTTGTGCTTCATCTATACTCAGCTAACGGGCCGCGAAAGCGCAAGGAATCGCGCTGCGTGGAGTTCAGCCTAAACACTCCGGACCTCAGATCGTCGCCACTTGTTGAACCCTTCCTTCTGTGCTTGCATTTAACACCGGGTTTTAGCAAGCAAGGCGCAAATGGCGTATGTCGCCCGTCTTCCTCGCACACCCCTGCCCCGTCGCCTACAAGCATCCGCGGTATTACCAAGCGATCTGGCACCCCATGCGTTGTCTAGCACCCACCTTTCACTTCGATCTTGCCACACGAGCTTGCCATAAGCTGCGAGTACACCAGGTGCACCTGGTTGACGGGCCTCGAAACCCACCTTCCACCCCTCTTGTTCGGGATGGATGTCGTCCTCGATGCTTACTTGACGTACTTGACACACAAGGCAGTGCACCTAAACCCGAGTGGGTGGCCTGAAGACTTATGGTGCGTATTTGTTCTGTCACGCAGATACCAAACGCTAATCGCTTGCGCAGTTCTTCACAATTTTTTAGGCCGGCTCTTTTCCTTTTCCCTCTAAGGCGCCACAGCTCCGTTGTAGTTTCACGGGCTCACAGTGTCCTACCCGCGTTGATGGCTCTCGTCAACTATCCGGGATTGTCACCATTGGCAAGATGTTCGAACGACATTAGCGCCAAACGAACATCCTCCCAGTCTCCTGTTCGAGTATCGGCACATAGGCGGTACGCGCTCTACAAACTGCCCTTTATACGGTTCTGACATGGTGTAGTAGGACATGTGGCACAGCTCCAAATAACTAATGTCCGTATACGGGCATGTGTCTTATCAAAGTTCACGCCACGCAGCGTGCATTGTATGCCCAAAGCCAAGGCTCTGAGCAAATCTTGTCACCTCAAGGTCCGGACAGTCCTTAGGTAGTGAAGGGCCTGTGTCGTCCGCTATGGCACTAGGTTCACTTTTGCGACCTCACCGAATAGCATGGAGCTGCCATCCGCCTGCCAAAGCCGCAAAGCTGCGCATACACTTATCGTATGCATTGCCCCGAGTTTCCCAGCCACAGCACGCCTTTTTATGCTGCTCTGCCTCTTGTTTCGCGCCCCTTCTCGCGCTGCCATTCCCAGCCGCACCAAGATGGCCGATGTCGTGGGCATCCTCGGCTTCGCACTCCACGCTGCTCATAAGATCTATGATGCCCTCGAAACTATTAAGGACGCTCCCGACGAGATCAAAACGCTACAATCACAAGCCGCGCTCGTGCGCGCATTCCTTCCCAATATACAATGCGCCTTTGAGGTGGATCAACACGACCGTGCTCTCTTCAACGATCTGCAGCTTCAGGTCTTACTGGAGCATGCTCGAAAGCTGCGAGATGGGGTTGATGTGTTTCTGGCAAAAGTGACAAGATTGAAGGCAGATGGTTCGTACGAAATTAGGAAGACCACGTATCTCTTCCGAGTATCCGATGGACGACAGCTTCAGAAACAATTCAAGAGGTTTCTCATTCTCTTAACTGCCATCAATACTGTTAGGTTTGTAGTTGTGTTATCACTATAATTGCCATGAGCTAACGACACTTACAGACTTCTTCGAGTTGCCGCTGTCAGGGATCAAATGCAGAACGCCCGTGCGCTTGACGCACCCGCCTCTGCGGACAATTCCAGAGATTTCGCACACTTCCAGAGTATGCAGGTCCATGCGATACGACCCGCGGCTGCGCGCGTTGTGAAAACTGCAGCGCGGGATCAACACCTCGGACACAGCATCCATTACGACGAGCTATCGCACATGCGCCCTCCTGTCCCACCAACATCTCCGCCGCAAGCAGTATTTCCCCTTGTTAATTCCTCATCTAACTGGATTCCCCTCACCACTTACGCTTTCATCTCGACGATTCCAGGAGACGGGACGACAAGCATCAGCCACCCGTCTGACGTCGCATCCACTCGTACCGAAGAGCGGTGCTCGGGCGATTGTCGATGTGATTGTCATCGTCGGACAGGACTGACACCAAGCTGGACGTCTCCGTGGATTGGCGACATTTGGGTGCCTGATAGCCTTCTGGCGTTCCTGTGGCCATCGGGTATAATATGCAGTGACGTCAGATGTCGACACGAATGGCAGCGTCAGGCATTGGTAGCGGTCAAATATTACCTGCCAACGTGGTTCGCAGAAGCCGACGCAACAATTCGGTTCAACGCTTTCCCTTTCCACTTTCGCATCCAGTCACCAAGACTCGTCCAAAATTTCGACTTTCTCGAGCATACTAGCTTTGACGATGTGAAGAAGATGTTTTCGGAGCGGCGCATTACCCCGAACGACGTGGATGTTAGCGGACGATCACTTGTTCATGTGAGGAACTGTTAACTTTTTCACTGCTTTATTTATTGACACGTGTTTCGAAGTACATGCTGTACCGACATATGTGGGATCGCGATATGGCCGCCCTTTTCTCCATCTTGCAGTACCTGCTGGAGATCGGTGTACCCATTGAATGGAGGTACCACGAAGCGTAAGTGAGCAAACTACAGTGTCGTATTATTCAAGGTTTTGACAGTCTTCCAGGACCTCCGTGGAATATATGCTCATGACTTTTGCGTTGCATGGAAGATCGCGCGCCGACACGCTTCGCACCTTTCAGCGCACCGTCGTGGGCCCCTACTTCCACGAAGATACAGACAAAGCATGGGAGAGTCTGCGACGGAAGGCACGCTGGTCCGATCTTCACTGGTTGTTTGTGGACTTCCGGACATCCATCTCCCCAGACGACCTTAACGCCGCGCTGAGGTTGCCCTATATCAGGTCGCAGGTGAACGCCACGGACAGCTGGGGCCATACACCCCTGTACTATGCTGTCTACCTGGATCCAGAATTTGTAGAGCCCTTACTGCGAGCAGGTGCGAACCCCTGGCTCGTATGGAACCCTTTCACAGAGGCCGCCCCCATCGGGAACCATGCTGCGATTAGCCCGCTGATACGCGCCGGGCTCAATCCAAATCATGTGCGCGATCTACATGGACGTCATGCACTACATCCTGTGGCATTGCAAACGAATACACACTTCTCAACCTTCCAGCATTATTGTGCTGCACTCGAGCTCGTTCGCCATGCTGGGCACATCCTCGATTGGGATATTCGTGACCAACGAGGACATACTGCTCTCGACCGGGCAGAGAGACAGGCGCAGGAAGATCCTCTCGACAACCATCGACAAGCGATCCTCCAGCTCTCCCGCACTCACGAAGCTCCTTACGACGCACGTCACGTTCCCTCTCTGCCTATTGTCGAGATTCAGTCTGGCAGCAAGACGCTGCGATTGACGTCCTTGATTGATGCAGGACTTCACGGCAGTCGAGAAGCCATTGCTGATTTGATACGGCTCGGAGCAATGGTCAACGAGCGTGACGACGAAGGGCACACTCTACTGCATCTAGTCGGTATGGGCAAGATACCCAATGGCTACCAAGTTGCCAGTATCGCGACATGGGGGGTATGGCGTTGATTGGGACGCCGAGACACCAGCCGGAAAGAGGGTTCTCACACTGGCGGAGGACAAAGCGGCTGTGGGGGGACTAAGTGAGGCGGAACGAGACGAGGCGGAGAGCGTACTCCAGCTCTTTACAGCTCGCAGACTGCCTCATGGCGAAGGCTACATCTTTCCCTGCATGGACCCGGATTACTGCCAATATTGCTTGTCAATCAAGTGCACATGTGCAGGTGTGCCTATTCCGGGTGCCCTCACAGAGTACCATGACCCTGCAGGTTGAAGGCAGTCAGCTTGTACATTCATATCCCTGATGATCGACTGACACTTTCCTTGAAGATATTGTTTACGACGGATACCCTGGACGATAAGATACCATATCTCTTCAAATTCATCACTTTCTTCAGACATCATATCCTGGAACTTCACGTCGCATTGATATACAGGATACCGGCAACCCGTTGTAGTCTTTTCAGACGTCCCGGACTTCTAAGGTTCGCTAAGCGCGCGGCTGTTCCTCACACACTTGAACTCAAACCTCTTGGACAGCGCAGAGGTCGGAGCCCCAACTGTTTCTGGGCATGCTGTCGCCGTGCCAAGTTCACATTTGTAGGAACACGCTCACACGTGAACAGGCACCTCGATCGATACCGCAACGAGGTAGTCAACTTCGCTTGCATACGATCACATCTTTTCTCGATTACAATCGAGGGTTCGAAGTCCTCGGTCACCCAAGCCAAGGAACAGAGGGCCGATCTCAAGGTGTACGATCGTGCGTTAGCGCGATGGGTATCGCCTATGTCGCGATCTCCAGATGTCTCTTCGCCGGCATGATGAAGCCCTCGTGCTCTGTTCGGGACAGGCCTTGTGATTGCTATCCTTTGCAGCACTCTCTATATTTCTACAGGCCCACCCCCGAGGACGAAGCTACAGAACGCACTGAATTTGCTCGGTGACTTTAGGTCGGAATTCCGGCTCAAGACAAAACGTCCGGTCAATTCTTGCACGGCGGCCTTCCAAGACGGCCTTCCTTCAAGAACTACTGTTGAGTCGGCACAGAAGCCTTGGTTCTAACGATCGGACACAGGCAGCTCTAAACCCTCTCTTTATCGCTTCTTACTTCTCGGTACGTTGTTCCTGCTGAATCATCTCTTCCGGTAATGTTATTTGTGGTTGATATTGAGCTCGCCGCCGGGTGCCGACAGCACGCGACGAATGGTCGTGTCAGCGACACCGTCCCGCCACTTCTTCGCTGGACCACATTGTTTCCCTCCGCACTCCGCATTTGCCATCAAAATGTATATCTCACCTCCTGGACTCTGCGTATCGGCTGGCCAGACTAAAGCGCTTTCGAAACCGGCATGCAATACACTCCGCTGACCGGGAGAACGACAACGTCGCGGTGCAGGATACGATTCCTTTGCTGGCAGAGGTACTTCCGCGATTTCGGATTTGGTCGTCACTATCTGCACCCCTTACAAGCGGTAGTGTGACTGCAGCCTCATGTAGCGAGACCGCCACCACATTGGAGGACCGCCCACGGCGACCGTTGGACTTGGCCGTCGCACAGTCGATCTGCTACTCCCTACCTCCAGGAACGCGTTGGATGTGGATGCCTGTTCCGGTTCGCTATTCACCGGACGCCTTTACGTTACCCTACGCTTCTCCTTTTTCGATCTTGCGGAGGGAGTACGGATCAGGAGGACCATCGATGTTCGCACTCATTAAAAGTAATACCAATAGGTTATTCAGCGCCTCGTACGAGCACGGCAATCATCTTGCCCAAGCTCTCGATCTCAAGCTCTTTACGGAACGCCTCCCAAAGGCCCCAGTTTCCTCACACGCGTCCGGAGCACTCGACATCGACGCTACGACTTCGTGACCCTGATCAGCAACCACGTACCGGATCGTCCTATCTCCTCCCCTGCATCCATGGAGTACGCCACAGGCCGGATCTTGACTGTACATACGTCCCGCGACAGGCGCAGGAGCTCTCAGTTGGTCCTTTGTAAACCCACCAATGCCAGTCGTCCCGCGCTGCCTGCCCTCGTCTTCCGGTCAGAAGCGCGTCCGCGCGGGCCGCCGCTATCCGCTCGGACTGTCCGCAGTCGATGCATTCACACATCCACCCCCGCCCTCCCCGAATTTCAGCAGAGCTGTACGGCAGGCATGGATGCAGAACGGATCACATCAAGGGACGAACTTCGACATCTCCTTTGTCGCTGCGCTCCGAGATGCGTGCCGCCATTGCACGAAGTGCGGCCACCGGTGCAGGAGCCCCGACGCTTGTAGAGCATGTCTGGTTGTGAGTCGCGTTTTGTGCGAATTGTGGGTCTTGAGTTCTCACCAACCGGCATGCAGGAATGTACGGGAACGGCGCTGGCCACCAGCCGTGGTGAGAACGGTGCGCGTCGTAGCATGCTTGGTTGTATGTTAGCCCGACATAGCGACCTTCATATATGCGCCCGCGGAGTCGCGCACGTCACTCGCGTCACCAACCAAACAGCAGATCAACTTTGACCAGATAGCCTTCAGCTTTGCGTATGTCGAGGAGCGCATTCCACGCGTCACCGCTTCCAGTGTCGTAAAGATCGCAGTGTCGTAAGGATGGCGTCGGCGGCGCGTCCGTACACACGCGCAGGCGCGACTCACATGCAGCCCCGGCTACTCAAGCCCGGCGAATTCACGCGTCTCCGCCATGCCGCCTGGTATGGCCGCTCCTCCGCACACCCTGCGACAGGGCAGCGACACACCACCACGCCGCTCGCACTGGCATTGCCCATGCCATGTCCTCGGTACGCGCCTCAAAACGCGCTCTCGCTTCACCGGCACCCGTCGTGCTTCCCTCTTATCCGATCGTGTTCCCACCCAATCGCACGCGCACCACCCTCGGACCACGCCTGCTGATGCCACAAGGTTAGCGTTTTGCCTCCACCCAGCCCACCCATTCCGTCTGCCTGCTTGTGCTTCTGCATCCGAAGCCCTCCGCATCCGAAGCCCTCCGCATCCGAAGCGTGCGTGTGCCCCTCAACCGCCGCGACACGATCGGTGCCAGTAATCACGTCCCATTAATCAGCTTCCCCAGCGCGTCCTGCCAGCCTGCGGGCGCGTCTCCGTGTTCTGTGTTCTGCAGGACTCGTCTACGGAGCCCACGCGGGTGGAACGTGCAGCGGGGCGCCCGCAGGTCCGGGGGCATGCATGGCGTGCTATTGCACTACCGTAGTTGAGTTGCGCCCTGCGGTTGTGAAGGGCAGCTGGTCAAGGGTTGCGCACAGTGCCTACTGCATTTCAGCTGACTTCATTTCGCAGTGGCGCCCCTGATACCCTATTGATAGCGTTGCCTGCAAGGTCCAGAGCCGCGGAGCGCACCATATTCGCAGGCCCGCAGAGCATATTGCAATCGCCGGCATCAGACGTGGAACGCGCAGAACGGAACGGCACACGCGCCCGGACGCAGACATACGGCTCCTGCGCGAACGTTCGTTCGCCCTCGCTGCTTCCCGTGAGCTGCGAGGCTGTCTTCCGTCTTGCAAAGCAGCTCGCCCTAGGACCATTGCTTGATAGGGCACTTATCGCGGATCGTCGCCCGCATTTCTTCGAACCCGCGACCGCGACACGGACATGATCCATCCAGTATCGCTGTATCAACGAACGGTGAGGACGCGCAAGCGTCAATGGGACGCTTCAGGTGCGTGTATTCCCAGGGATCCTCCATAGAGCGTCCGTCGAGCTGCAGCGACAGGCAGATTCGGAGGATGTCTGCCAGGAGCTCGGAACGCCCGTCACGCATGGGTGCCTCCGAGTATGCCTCTGCGCACCGATCTTCATCGCTCTTTACTTACGAGGGGTCAGTATGCCCTGGGCACGATGCACCGTGCTTATTCACTAGCACAATCGACGCGCGCGAAATCCCGTGAATATCCTATTCAGCAAGATAGACATTATGCATTTTGAGCCGATCTGCGCTGTCGACGCTCGGGGGCTGTAGAACCACGCGAGGCAGGCCTTCGCCTGTTCCGCGCGCCGTGCTGTGGGAGACGGTGCGCATACATGCGTGTTGCGGGGGCGCTCGGCCGCAGAGACGGACGCGAGGACAGGAACGCGACTGTCGGCTGCAGACTCCAAGCTTCAATGCTCGATATCCGATACTCGATCCCCCATCCTAAGAAACCTCGGGATGAATATGGTGCGAGCACGTATTGGACGGTCCGTGGACGGTGCCTACATACAGCCGCAGGCCACCGATCACATACACGACTGGGCGGGTGAACATGACGCTTGGCCTAGCCTACGCACACATGCCCACCGAACAAAAGACAAACCTCGATCAGCGATCACTGCAGCAAAGCGCGACGCGGGCACGCACGCCGTCACGATTTGCAAACTGACGCAACAAATCTAAGGCGAAGATGGGCATGCAAGGATGGGCTCTGTGATGCACGCAAAGATGGACTCTCTGTGATGCATCACAGCGCATCATGCATCATGCCGCACCGTGGAGGAAGCCCACAACGCGTCCAGATCCCGGCGGCCCAGGATTCTCGCGGCGGGTCATCCTGATGCCTTGATACTTATTTTCCGTGCCATCTATCCCTGGCCGTGGTTCTTTCAGTTCTCCTGCGGGTCATCGTTGAAACGTTCATTCGTCGTTGATGTCTATATTCTACTCTGCGGGTCATCGTCGCCGCGGGGACAGCTGAGCTCTTCTAAATTCTGCGCGTTCTGCAGCTGGCCAGTTCCTGGACCTGTCCGCGCCCTGCCCGTGCGATCTCCCGACCAATGCGCACACGGCGCCCCACGGCAAATCTGCGTCAAACTCGCCGGAAAATGGTCAAACTCACCGGAAAATGGGCTCGCCCGGGGGATTTGCATCCGCTTAAGAGTGGTGAGACAGGCACGGCGAGGGCCTGAAGACCTGTATCGGTGGGGGGCGCTCTGGAGTCTGCGGCCGGCTGGCGCGGCGGGGCGCGGCTCGGCGGGGCACGTGCAGCGTGAATGTGACGGTGCGGGTGGAGGACGGACGCGTTTGCAAGGCGCGAGGGTGGCGCAAGCGTGTCGTGTTGAGTGGTTCGTGAATAGCAAACATGTTGGGGAAGTTGACAAACTGACAAGATACATAAATATTTACAGAATATTGATATGATATTGGGCGCGGAGTCGGGAAGTTCAGAGCGCGACACGGATCATCCAGAACCTCAGCCTGCGTGGCCACAAGCTCATCCACGTCGCACCCTCGGACGCGGTGTGATATGCGATATGGGTTGCGGGCCACCTGGACAGTGGGCACGCTGCTGTGGCACGCTTGCACGCTAGACCACGACCAATCGGCGTATGCGTGTGTCTTCGTATTCTGTTTGAAAGGACTCGGAAGACGGAAGGCGAAGATGCAGATGGTCGCGGCGTGCATGACCACTGACCATTGCAAACACTGGGCACGCGTGCATGACCACCGCAACCACTGCGTGACCACCCAAGTCGACGGTGTGCGACTCGGAGGAGCGTGCATGGATGCACCGAGATGCGAATAGAGCGTGCGCGCGGCGGAGACGAGTGAACACGCCCCCCGGCATCCTGGCCCCGGGCACGTTGCGCACGAGAAGGACCAACTGTTGGCAAGACGGATTTCATGATCGCGCATTCAAATTTCGCGATCGCGTCGATAGTCGCAGGCGCAGGCGTGGCGCGGCGCCATTCGCAGGGTGGGGCGTGTCGATAACCGCTGCATACAAACGATGCTATAGAGTGCACGCATGATCATATGTACGGTGCGTATAACGATCGATAGCAGCTGGGCATTCACGTCCTCAGCAATTCACTTCCCCAGCGATACAGCAATTAGCGTTCGAGCCAGGGACGCGTCGAAGCCCACGGCCATATTACGATCTGATGCCGACCTTATTCCAATCCAGCTTCCTTCCGTCGTCTCTGAGTCCTTATCCAGCCTGACATCCGTCTCCTTATCCAGCCTGGCGTCCTTCCGCTGAACGGCGTCCGTCTGCGCGTGCCACGGCCACTAGTGCTAGTGAGAAGGGTGGCGCGTCGAGAGTCGAGGCTGGCCAGCGTGATCCCCACTGGCATCGTGACCTCCCAGTAGTCCAGGAGTGCGGCAATGAGACCTCCCGGTGGTGTGGCACTAGGACGCGTCCGTCACCCGTTGAACGAATGGCGGTTGGACGTTGAGATGTCATGAGTCGGGGCGCATACGCATTCGCCAGCGTGTCCTCCACTCCTCCCAGTAGTGTGGCATTGGCACTTGGACGCGTTTGCGGATGAGATGTCATCCGGGCCAAGCATCAGAGCGTCAGAGCGTCAGTGATGCACGATGCATCGATATCAGAAGGTGCATGAGAGGAACTCGACGTAGACTGCAGGCATGCTGGGCTGCCGGCGTGCCACTGACGCTGCAGCATGTCATGACCAGGGAAGATTATCATCCGCCATTCGCCATCCATTCGACAGTTGTGACTGCGAACATGATCAGACTGCGCTATGCATGAGTGAGAGCGACGACCGGACGCGTCTCGATTCGATTAATGAGACACGAATTAGTCCAGGATGCGCACTCATAATTTAATTCCAGCTGCGAACTGCGAGCTGCGAGTGTAATTCCAGTGTATAATTGTATTGCGAACGCGCGAAGTTTCATGTGCGGTACAGTAGGTTGCCGGCTTTGCATACGGGAGAAGGGGCGAAGGGGCGAAGGGCAGTAGGGCCCCGGAATGAGAAGCGTGGTACATAGGGCCCCGGAATGAGAAGCGCGGTGCCTCGGAAGAAGGGAGGACGGGGCAGCTGCACGGATGGCAATGCGATGGCCATTGGCGAGGGATAATAAGGACGCAGCGCGGCAGAACTCTTGGAGTAAGTGTGGATGGTCGCGTAGGCGTCATGCGTTCATGTATGATTTGTATGGATGATGCATCGAGGACAGTAGAAGGTTGGTATCGCGACAGACAGGCACTAGGCTGTAGAGTTGAAGAGAGTTGAGCAGGCTGGGAATGAGTTGAGCAGCGGAGGCTCGCGGAGGCGCGGGCAAGCGTTGAAGCGGCGACAAGGCGCGTCATGACCAAGCGTCCAAGTGGCCGAGCAAGCGTTCAAGCGTCCGGGTGTCGCACATTGTCACACTAGCGTTGGCACTAGCATTCGTACTTGCCCTTGGGATGTGCGGGGAAATGAAAAGCAGGAGGCGTGCGAGGATAACGGAATGGAGGGACGACGATCTGCAGGGGGAGAGGGCGCGAGGGAACGAGACGGGGGGAGTTTCTGTGTCGAAGGGAGGGTGAGCCTGGGCCTGGGTAGACTGAATGGAGAGTGGGCCGGGCGAGTGATGGGAGGGACGGAGATGGAACGGTTTGCGGAGGGAAGACGCGCCCTGGGAGACAGACACCGCGCGCACGCTGTGGGTGTGGTGGTCGTCGCTGCGAGAACGCTGCTCGCTGGGGCTCGCTCGTCGGGGGGGGCGACGAGCGCGGCGGGACGGGCGGGAAAGATTTCAGCGAAAACAAATATTGAAAAA
>ALYI01003571.1:0-12030 GCA_001969225.1 Ceriporiopsis andreanae CBS 279.92 | reverse complement strand
CCCCCCCCCCCCCCCCCGGGCCATACAGCTCATACGTCCTGCGTAATAGCGCTCGGATTTCACGCGGTAAGCGTGCTGTGATCTCATCACGGAGGACGTCGCTACATTTCAATGCCTATCTCCCGTCCTTCCCGCATCTACAAATTCCGCGACATGCCTGCAGATCCATGTCGATTACGCTTTAAAACACAGGTCACCGCTTCACCGAGTAACTACTCGAAGGGCGTCGCAGGATGTCTCGTAACGAGAAAGATGGGGTGACGAATAACATGCGTGGGCTTTGGGCGCAACCTTTGAGATTGTGCATGCCACTAGAAATCCCGACAAGCAGACTGCGACTCTAGCTCATACAACTTTGTTGTATAGGATTGCCACTGATGCAAGCCATCAATCTCGACGCGTCGGTGGTTGTTTCCTCTGCCTAGATAATACCCCCGTGCCTTGCGTTCAGAAACAAGCTATAAATGCAATGTGACATACACGCTCTACACCCTTCAGCTCGCCCTCCTACGCTTTTCGCCATGTCCGAATCACCCGAATCGCTTCCCATGTACGACCCTGAGCTTGTCTCCTTCTATAAAAACGCGTGAGACATCTTCTACCATCTCCCGGACGATCTTTGACGATTTCGTTCTTCAGCTGGGCGGGCGAGCAGATCTTGTACGCTACAACAGGTGAGTGTGGAGCTTCGCTGTTCATGTTATTACCAAACTTGCTGTGATTTGAGCCCTTGCAGCCTACGAGTATGCTCTCGCGTTGAGAGACGAGAAAGCGCTTCTTACGACGAAGAGATGGACCGCTTCGACATGGCTGTTCATCATGAATCGTTATCTCATGATATTTCTCGCCGTTCAGCAAGCTGCGCCTTACACTTCAAATGTTAGTACATGTTGTATCGCTCGCTGTGCATTTCTTGTACTCATCAACCGCAGACGTAGGTACTTTACAAGAAGCTTATTGTCGTCTTGCTAACGGCAGGGCAGGTGCCAGCGGACGTGGTGGTTCCTCAATATCGTAGCTCTGCTTCCATATGTTGTTACTGCTGGTATGTCGTTATTCACAAGCTGCCTGGAGGTTACTCACCTAGAACATAGCCTTTTCCGCTCTGAGGGTAGTCGCGCTGTTGAACCGCAACATCTTCGTTGCGGGTATTGTTTGTTTCTTGAGCTTGGTACCGATAGCAGCGAATAGCGTGAGTCATACGCTACGTCTGCGCGTACAAGACTGATACAAGCCTACTGCAGTACACGTATAGCAAGGAGATCGAAGATTACGAGTATGATCCGGTCTTGGGCGCCAGTTGTGGATACGATCTCAACCTGCCGTCTTCTACGACACTTCAGTACGTCTCTTCCACTTCAGTTTCTCACAAGTTTGATCTCACGATCTCCTAGTTGTGAGTCCGAGATCATGACGGTCGGATAATGGTCTGAATATCCGTATCTAGTGACGCTCGCTACGCGGATATGCTTGATTGTCGCCGACACTATCGTTGTCCTGGTCACCTGGACGAAGACGTTTGGCAATATAAGAGCTGCTGCAGCAGTTGGCGTGAAGGCTAGTCTCAGTGTCACCCTGCTTCGTGATGGTGAGCTCGATTATATCGATACTATTTATACCCGTTCGCTCTGACATAATTTGTAGGCAGTATATACTTCTTGTGAGTCTCTCAGCCATTCATATCCTTTCGATACTATATTCATTCACATCCGCAGGGTGCTTCTTGCGCTCAATGCTGCGCAAGTCGCTATTGATACAGCCGTACGCTTGAGAAGTTCAGCAGCTCGAATGTCGATCATGACATATGTTTGCTGACATTTTAGGAAAAGTTACAATCGTTGGGGATTGTTACACCTGTCATCACAATGTTTGTCACTATTTCAATTTTCATATGTCTGCGTATGTCTGATTTCCCTTCCAGCTTGCAACCCATCATGATCTCGAGGTTTTTAATCAACCTGCGCCAAGCCGACGCTCCGTTCGACCCGACGGAAGTAGAACCAACATCCCAGTTCTCCGCGCCCAACTTCCACGCACCGACGATCGGCAGCGTCATCGGAAACCTGGGCGAGTCCCTCGTCTTCGGCGATCACGATGATCCTTCCGAAATACTGGAAGAGTCTACAGGACCAGTCGCGAATGTTGATGACGTCGAGCCTGGAAGAGATTCCAACGAGTCCGCCGAGGATGGCGCGCATAAGGTGCGCTTGCATGCTTCAGGTTAAGGCCGACATCTGACGTATCACGGAAAATGCAGGCAGGGAAGTAAACGCGAGTCGCGGAGGATGTATGTCCTCCGTGTACGCCGGCTCCGCAATATACCTATCCCGCCGCACCTCACGTAACCCTGTATCTATTTGACCGTTGTCACGCGCAGCATTCTATTATTTTTGCTGGTCATAAAAGCTACGCCTGGGCAATACCCGTTCCGCGCTTCTCGAGTCGCAGAGCAGCTCTATCGTCGAGAGCGGCTGCCGGCGGTCCGTGTCTTCGGGCCCTTCCAGTCAGCATGACCGATTTTTCACAAGCCGTCAACGATGTGGCGACTTGTGGCGACGGCGGACGGCGGATCGGACAGTGACAGGCGATCTCCCTCCGCCCGACAAGGTTGTAGGTCCCCGGACCCTTACCTTGAAACACCGGAGTTGACAGTGCGAGAGTGCAGCCATGTAACCGCCGTTAGACTGAGATGCGGTCTTCGCGGCTGCTCATGTCGAACAACCCTGAGGGTTCGCCGCGGCGTTGACCGGCATGACGTGAACGCGAGTGCACCTTTCGCAGCGCTGTGTGACCGGAGATCGCAATCCAGAGTACGGGCAGATGCGCGATGCGACACGGGAAGAGAAGGGAATAGTGTTTACGCAGCTTATCGATGCCGTCAACCCCACGGCTGTGCACAGGGCGCATCCGAAATGGCACCATGCTGTCCAGAACAGGGTACCATTTGCCCTTGATGGTGGCTGCACGAAGCACCACCAAGTCCGCTGTGTCCACGCGCGAACAATCGCCAGCGCGACCTCGCGAAAGGCGGAAATCGTTGTTCGCGTGGGGTAAAGCGCTGGGGTTGTCGCTCGAAATGGCAGGTCCTGTCGTTGGGCGACCGGGCACTACGTGAAGGGCGCAGTGCTGTGGCGCCACCGCAGGTAACCCAGCTGATCTTTGCTTTATGTGGGAACCGCTAGACCAAAGTGCGCGCGCCCAGGCTATGATGAACGTAAGGGCAATGATCAACGGTGCGATGGCCTTCGTCGAATTGGGACGGTGACCGCTTCGCCTGTCGCGAGCGAGTAGGAGATAAGCCATTGGCAAGTTCAGGGGTCAGCACGAAGAAGATCACCGGTATGACAGTGCAGCACCAATGGCCTCGTGCCACCTCCCGCGAAGCCTTCGGCCCTTAGGGGTAGATGTAATGGAAGGACACCGGCAACAACTGACCTTCATAGATCTCACAATAAGCGTGTACTTGACAAAGGGGAATTAATGACACACATAATTTCGCGTTTAATTCTTCTGTAATGAAGGCGACATTACACGGGGTCGACTTGCCCCGCACTGCAAAAGAATTCCGCTCGGGAGTGTGCGAAACCAGCGCTGCTTCCAATGATAGAAGCGATGTTCCAGAACGAATTGTAAGGAACTCTGTCTGCGACATAGCGGTCCTTAGCACTGCCGAATGTGTACACCTGATTGATACAGCTTACCGACTAACTGAGTCGTGACAGCCACCAGCGGCGCACTGTATATGGGATAGACGGATGCCATTTATCGTCAACGTCTTTTCGCTGGTTGCAAGGGACGGGGCCCTCGTCTAGGTAACCAGCAGATCGCAACCGCGATCTCGCATACTACTCGCGAAGCTGCTGGGAGCTTTACATGCAGTAATGGAAGTCGAATCTACGTCTTTAGCACAGGGATCGATTGAAGTGCAGGGGTGGCGAGTTATCGCGTGGTACATCGTGAACTGGTTTGGAAGCCGTGTGATATGGACATTGCTAAATGGCTCGCGGATTGCAGTACAATAGCTTGCCTCATATGTCATTCGTCACCGCGGCGGAGATAATGGGCGCGGGATGCTTAAAGAAAGAGGTGAGCGTGATCAGAACGTAATACGGCCAGACGAGTGGCTCACACGGGACTGACATTGGAGCTGTCTCGACCAAGAAACTAAGTGCGAGAAACCACGCCCAGCAGTGATTGAAGAGCTTGCGATGGGTACGGGCAATCACAATTACCCGTATATGCCTTGAAACCGCAACCACGCATCGAGCCGGGCTATCAGACAGCGCGTGGTCGCGCCAGCAGAGCGGGAATGGCGGAGACGCGAGTTGTATCGCCGTTCGGATGTCATACTAGGACGCCGGGGAGACTAGCCAGCAAGGAAACTGCGTGTAATGGGCGAGGAGTGTCTCATTCTGCAAACCACTGCGGAGCTCCCACGAATGCCATGGATATGAGGAAGATCTGAGGCAGTTCAGCATTCAGTATCGTTTCCAGAAGGGAAGAAACCACTCACCGCTATTTGATACACCTCCCATCCGTCTGTCATGATAGTACGGGTACCAGAATGGGGGATCGAGGTCATCGCCGTCGCTGCGGGCATCAACTGCCAGTTAGCGGTAAACGATTTGAAGACCTGGTGCTTCGAGGGAAAGCACCGCATATTTTATGGGGCCCTGCAAGCTTAAGTGTGAACATCTACAGCCTAAGAGGACGATCAGCATCCTCTAGACCATTTTGTAGAGTTTCATGGGACTTGAGTATGAAACTTTGTGGTAGTGGCGAGGAGATCTGCGAGCGAGATACAAGCGAAGTACCTGTCTCGGATATTGCCGGAGCACGTGGTGTGCCTCCGTCCCCGCGATTGAGTCTCGCGAGGCTTTCTCTTTGGTCCGCCATCTCTCTCTTCAAATAAAAATGGGCACCCGCTTGGATCCCCCTCTCCCGCCTACCTCACCTTATCATCATCCACCATGTCCTCTGACTTGTGCGTATACCCCCGCTCCCTTCCTGTGAGCACCAAGACGCTCACGAAGACCCCCAGGCATCACACAAAGGAGGGTCTCAACGTCTTCGTGAGTGCACCGCCATCTGTCACATTGTCCTCGTCGCTGACGTTAATCTTGGAACATAGTTTAATGTAACGATTAACGGTGAACCCGCCGGTCAAATCGTGTTCATGCTGTACGACACTCTCTGTCCGCGCACTGCACGCAACTTTCGCGAGCTCGCCACCGGGCTGTATGGCTTTGGATACGCGAACTCAGCCTTCCACCGTGTCGTTCCCGACGTACGTTCCTTTATTATGTCTTTCTTTCGCGTGCAAGGTGGGAGGAGGGGTCTTCAAGAGCACGAAGGACGTGAGCTCGCGTCGCCGGTAGCGACCAATTCCTCCATCATTTAGAGATGGCTCATCGGGGCGGTGACACGGTGCTCGTCATCACTTACCGAGCTCGCCACTGTGCAGCATGCTCTTGCGCACTCCTACTCGGTATCCACCCCGTTGTTCTCTCAATTCTGAGGAGGGCGCGGCTGAGAACGAGCTGACGTCGCGAGCGACGATCTGCCTCAACGGCGAAGCGATAGGACGTTCTGCGCGCTGGACGGTCGCACACGGCTTCCACCTCACAACGCCCGGCGCACTCTTCCCTTCTCTGATAGCGGCGGGCGCAGGACGAGAACGAGGTGGTGGAGAGATCGAGCGGGTGTCGCAGGTGATGAGCAGCCCCGACGGGGAAGGGACAGAACCCTGGACAGCGCGCCCTGGCTTCTCGCACATGGCTTACACCTCATTACGTCCGGCGTACGCCTTGCTTCCCTTGCGCTCTGCGCAGGAGAGGAGGGGAGGTGCTCTGGGGGCCCGCGGAAGATACGAGCTTGCATTATGCATGGATTTACCAGTCGTGCGCGGGCTCGCTGGCCGTCCGACTGGTTCTTACAGAGTACCGAGCCCATCCCTGGGCCTTGCGGTCCTGGGCACGTAAGCTCTGCGGACCAGCGCGCCCTTTCATAATTATCTCTCTTCTGGGTATACCTTGCATGGTTTCGAAGCTGCCAAGGGCATCGCTTCATACCGTGCTCAAGACTCCCGCTGCTGTATGCTGCGGCACCACCGGGAAGATCTGGGTGGTGTCATATGCTGAAGGCTTACGCCATCAAACTTCGACGCACACGAGTTCGTATCGCTAACGGCGACCAGTCCGTCGTTGACGCATTGCTCGTTTGGGGCGGCGTCGACCATCGGTCATCAGCTCGCATGATGTGCGCTTCTCGTTTAGCAGGCTGGCCACTTCTTTCGCCGCGCCACACGACCTATCGTGCATTGCCTCTTTACTTCCGCCCGTCCTCGTTCTCTCATTGCCATCCGACATCACCGGCCTGAGCTGACCATTCTTCCACAGTTCATGATTCAAGGCGGCGACATCACGTTGGGCGACGGTACAGGCGGTCGGTCAATATACGGCCCCGCGTTCCTGGGTGCGTCTCGCCGTCTGGTTCTCGACTGCAATAAAGTTAACCTTGCGTGGTCGTCATCGCAGACGAGAGCTTCCGGGTGAAGCACGACCGTCCAGGGCTTCTCTCGATGGCAAATCGAGGGCCGAACTCGAACTCGTCGCAGGTACGCCCGTCCCGGCCACCTGCAACCTTGATAGCCTCCCGCTCACCACCCCACTCGATCGTCGTCCGTTCAGTTCTTTATCACGACAGCGCCCGCGCCTTGGTGCGACCACAAAAACGTCGTTTTCGGTGAGTTGTCGCTCGGGCCCACCGGCATTTCTCCGCTATCCGCCGTCCGCTGTCGCGCGCACTTCGTTCGCTGACGCCATGGCTCGCTCGCAGGTGAGGTGGTCGAGGGGATGGACCTCGTGCTCCGGATCCAGTCGTACGCGTGCGCGGACATCCTGCGCAAGCCGTCGGTGCCTATCGTCATCACGGAATGCGGGGTCGTACCTTGACGTCAGCCTGCGTGTGGGGCGCGCTGAGACCGCTCTAGGTCTCGCTCAGGCGGCACAAGCGCGACGAGCACGCACGTCTGCGCGAACACTATCTTGGAGCGTATCTGGCGGGAGGTGATGGGAAGCGGCTAGCCTGATTACAGACACTCGCGCTGCACTACTTATTGCACTATGGCACCCTGGTTCGTGTCTCATGTTCATCGTCATGATTGTACTCTCGGTCTGCTGCTGTCGTTGCAATTTATTGCCTGCATTGGACTAGACTACAAATTCCAAACCTTCTTCCAATGCAATCAGCAGCGACCGTCGTTGATCAAGATGGGAAACGACGCCACGGTTCGCTTCCATTCGTCGTCCCCGGTGGTTGCCTTTGCCTTTCTATTCCGTGCACATGCGCATTGGCGCATTCCGCAACGTGCCTTGCCCTTGCTTGACATGATCAGCACGTTCAGCGTTCGCCGTGCAGCACCTGCGCGTGCCCGCCTTCTTTCTTCTCACAGCAAGTACCATCAGCGGTGGCGTCTGCGGGCTGACGTATGGCCATCACCTCGCATTCTCTCCGCCATTCTCGCGATCCCGCTGGAAAGTATTCTTGGCCCGATGTTCTGTGCAGATGCCAACAAGCGCGGTGCGTCCGCTCGGCGTGTGCTCTGCGGCAGGCCCGCCGTACGTGCCCGCACCCGCATCTTGGCTCTGCGCCCAGCACGCTCATACCTTTAGTCTCTTTCGAACAGGCTCTAGGGACGCTGCGCGTGCTTATCGTGTATGGCCGGCGGCGCCACGGACGCGCCAGCGTGGCCGGCAACCGTCTGGCCCGTCCGCGCTCGCACAGCTGTCACCGACCAGCTCACTCCTGCCCAGAACCAGCCACCAGGGGGCGTGGCACGCCCTCCCCGCAGCGCGCGACTTGGCGGTTTAGCCTTGCCGCGCCGAATCAGGGCGGGAGGGGCGTGATCGGCGACTCGCCTCGAGAGCGTGGCTCGTGTGCGTGCTGGCCACGCCGCGCGTGTCGTCCCGCGAAGTCCGCCCCGATCTCGGCAGGCTGCTTGTGCTGCTGCTATAGAAAAGTGGGGCGGTCGTGGTTCCCGTCGTGGTTCCAGTGTTGCTGTCCGTCCGGTGCTGGCTGCTGCGTCCACGGGCGCGGGCGCGGGCGCCTCGCTGTCCGCACGGCCGTCTGCGCAGAGCGAGGGCGTATGGGGCTATGAGTGCGTATTTGCTTTTTCGCCTTGTGAGCAGAACCTTGACCACGGCCTGTCGCCACCCCCTAGGATCTGCTTTTGCGTTCGACGCTCATTGGACCGTCCTGGGCCGATCATCGGGATATCGATATCGAGGGCACAACGCGCGGTCGTGTATCCTGCATGCTACACGCTTGAATGGCGACTGTGCCAACGTGACAGCACGTACGAGCTCTTGGAGGTTCGAAATTTACGAGTATGAACGCCACAAGGCACAGACTGTCCGTAGGGACCTGACACCTCCCAGGTTCGAGATTAATCTGTGAACGAGGCACAAGGTTGTACGTTCCGAATGGTTTGCGAGAGAAGGGCATGGTACCATCTCTTCCAGCCTTACAAGCAAATGAAACTGTTGATCGAGCAAATTTCAACCTTCTCAATGCTCAGATACTTCTTGTTATGGAGGGAGGTTACAAATCGCGCAGCACTCAAAAGACCTGCAGAATACCGCGTTCGTGCAGCTTTGGAAGCGCCGCGAACACCAGCTGGTGTTCTTGCGGAGTGAGCGGTGCGGACGTCGGTTTCGTGACTCTGAGCGTGAACGCGTGACACTCCGCGATGCTGCTGAACGTGCTGTCGAGCTCGTGCAGGTCCATCCCAACGATCTGTTGGACGTGTTCTGATGTGGGCTCCTCGACGCTGAAGCGAACATCGTTGAGAGTGATGCGCAGATCCCTCACGTGCGGGATCGCACCAGATACCGCGTTGATGCAGCTTATTGGGGAAAGGAAGGTTTGGAACACGGGAGAGTGCGTGGTGAATCCCAGCTCGAGAGTTTCGAGCTTCTCGCACGATGCCAGCATAGACCGAAGAGTATCCACTAAGGAGATGGACGTCAGGTAAGTCGAAACCATTTCGACACGAGCCGCTGCACTCACAATGAGGGTCGTCACAGAATCCCAAGCTAAGTTTCGCCAGACACTGTTTATTCGAGCTGATGACGTTGATCAATGCGGTGCAGCTGGGATATTGGGGCGCGAACCACGCTTCGGAGACGCGCAGTGATTGAAGGGTGCCTGCGGCCGACGAACTGAACATGGTGTTGATAGTAGTGAGGATCCATCCTATGTCTTCTCCTAAGATTTCTAGCTCCCTCAAGTCTTTTAAGAGCAGCTGATACGGCCCCGGCCCGTCCGTCCATTGGATCTTTTGGATTCCCGGACCAAAACAGCAGCGTTCGATTTGGGCGAAGTGGTCCATGACTTCAAATGGCACGTTCTGCGATCTGAAGTGGTCGATGTTGTCGAGGATAAGCGTCCCGACCTCGAGCAAGCCCGGACGCAAAACGGGTATATTGTAGCTGAGGCGCACGTCGCGGATCTCAAGAGTGCGCCGGGGTGGCAGCGTGGCGAGGACGGCGAGGATATAGTCCATGTCCACAGACCGCTGGATACGTCCGCGGGACCAGACACTGCGGTCACCCAGAACCATGTCCCCTTTAATCGTGAGGTGAGAGACGCAGGACGCAATGTGTGGCGACGAGCGGATCATGTCGAGGAACAATCGATGATCTTTCTTGGGAACGAGGTGCTGCGTCTGTTCGTGTGGGTTATTGTGCACGGGCTCAGCATGGAGAACGACGTGACGGAAGAGATGGCGGCGTGATTCGCGCAGCCAAGCCGAATTGACGAGCGAGGTCGACAGGAGTGCGTCGGTATCGTCGTGGAGATAGTCAATGATATGATCGCTCAATTCCGGAGGTACAACGGGACCGTCTTGTGAAGGCATAGCTTGCGCTGCAAAGTAGTCGTGTCAACATCGTAGCCTCAAACTAGCAAGCTATTTACCGATTTCGGGCGTTCAGGACAACTGCTACGTGGTAGGTAAGAACAAGATGTGAAGGCGATTGCTGACATCGTTATCGGATCTAGAGGCGCCCGATCAGCGGCAACGGGAGGGAAAGGAAATTTGTGAGACCATACACGAGGACCAGGACAAGGTAGGAGAGTCGACAGAGCGGAGCACAGCATGGATGCAAGGCTTCACGCAGAGAACACTACTAGAGGCTGGCTGATGGGCCCGTCAAAAGTATCCAAAATTATGCGAGATCAGTACTCGACAGCTTGAGACGTTACATGACTTACAGCCGGGCTGTGTAATTGGAGGGAAAAGCCACAATCATAGACGTAACACCTTCCCTCACGCCCCTCATAGGCTGTCATTTCAACGGCTGTGATGCTGAACCGAGCTCCGCAATCTCGGGTGCCCTTGGCTTGAAGTGTAGGAGAACGATGCGCCGCACCCCAGATGAATTTGTCTTCGTTTCCATGCTACACAATTAGCGCATTGATATGTGAGGCTAGAACAAGACTGGCGTGCTCATTGAGAAGGTCAACGTCCTGGACGCACGTCTTGGCACAGGCGCAAGTCGAGCATCCAGTCAGAAGCGATGACTGAGCCGGTATTCTCGGTGTGGCGAGGGTGCCTCGACACCAACATATGGCGCTGTGGAGAAGCGATGTCAACACCGGACAGAAATAAGTTGAGCATCATCCAATGACTGAAGTAGTGCACCAATCACCTCACAAATACACGACATTGCCACTCATTTCAGCGCATTGAAAGGGATTCAAAAATGAGGGTACCGCCACGGTTTGCCGAGCATTTTGTCGCAATTGGCCATCTTGGATGTATCAATTACACCGAGGTGGCCGAAGGCACAAGGTGGGGTGTGTAGGGCGCCGCGGATAACAAGACATAGTTGGGTTGGCAACGTATAGCAGCCTTACTGTGGGGGATTTGAGAAGTGCAGATCGACTCTTGAAGCCAGCTCGCAGGACGGCACGTTCGGGGAGGTAAGGTGGTCGCGGGGTATCTTGCCAATCTTACGATGAACGAGAACTACGATGTGATAGATGCTGACAGTCGAGCGGGTCGCTACAGACCTGCTTCGAGAGGTCCAGCGGGAAAGGTATTCCGACGCCGCACGCGCAGCTCCGCGATTCGCCACGGTGTGTGCACTGGCTTTAGTTGGTGAGATACAGCTTCCATGACTAACATATCAAGACTCACATACAGGTCGAAGAACGGCTCATCACGGCAACCACCGTAATTTCCTCCAGTGAGAAAGAAGGAAAGGTCCGAACGACATACCGTACGGCAGCCGCTGCATGTTGGATCTGAATGTCAGATGGTCCGATAAAGTTTAGAACACGTACACGCACAGATATAGATCTTGACATTACATGTGTTATGGCACACACAACGCGCGCTGTCAAGCAAACCACATATGCAGAGAACTGCATCATGATCATACCGGCATCGTGCAAAACGCGTGGTTGAACAGGGAAGCCGCGTTGGAAGCCGCGTTGCAATCAAGGTGTGAAGGCTGAGGCTGTAGGTAAAGTGGATGCCCCCCCGTGAGATTCTGGAGGTGTACAGATATAGAGCGGAGGTCGAAAGCAGGTTTGGATTCTGGTCTGTACAGTCTATGAACCCGTGAGCACGACTACAGATCTGAAGGATGAGTATTGCACAGAATACATTTTTGATCATATCGCCTCGCGCGACCTCAGAATCCGGGAGCAAAATATTGTGTGGGGACGAGAATGGGACGCAGGCATTCACGCAGGTGTAAGATAACACACTGAACGAAGGTGTGATCTTTGAAGCAATAATCCACGTCCCGTTTTCCGCGACAAGAACCTGGATATCAATAAACGCATTAGTTAGGTATGAAAACACCGCCATGCGAGATTGGGGGTTGCAGGACGTGCAGTAAGTCGATGAGAGTCGTGAGCACGTCGGGGTCGTCTTGGCGCTTAGAAGGAAGTGACCAAATGAGGGCGTCGGAGGTCGAAAAGCAGTCTGTACCGCGCCTGTTTGGCTGGGAGGGGGGG